>NMRB01000551.1:196690-222205 GCA_002633025.1 Notospermus geniculatus
GAGCGAAATGTCACCCCGAGAAAGCCATGTTGCCCGAGGCGCCAGCCGAGGGCAACATTGCTTTCGAGGGGTGACATTTCGCTCTACCGCCCGACACGACGGGCACCATTTTTTATATCGTACCGAAAGTCATCAGAGAGAAGTTCTCGTGGCGTTTATCATCACTCAAATGATCCGCATTGCGCTGCACCACGCCTGATGTAATGTCGATGCGGACCTAGATGAACGCACGACACTGGACCCACATCGGCGCCGTTCGCTTGCTCATTTCTTTGAAATTGTGAGCTAACGTGCGACAAGTTTGGGCTGTTGTGTTCAGGAAAATGTTAACAGTTACCCCATGCTGTTGATGATCACAAAAGCTGACAATATTGACTAGTATTTCGACGATTTTGATTGAAAAACCGCCGTGTCATTTGAAGCGAGAAACAAAATGGCGGACGTGGGGCCGTCTCGAAGCATTTTGCGGGAAAACATTCCAACCGGAAATATTTTCCGGGCGAACATGCCGAAATGTCCACCGGTCACGTGACCGCTCTCGGCCAATCACATTCACGGAAACTTACTTGAGGTACGATATATCACAATGATCAGTTTTTAGAAAGCTCTCAAAGAGCCCTTTCCGATGAACATCTAGGTATCATTGCCCAGACACCAAACATTTTTGCCAAGACAGGTGACATTATTGCCCAAACAGCAAACATTACATCTTGACTACATCTTTTCATAATATTAACTACACAGCTTTGGTTTTTTCTGAATACATAAATGGATTAAAAATAATACAAATCGATAGAAAAGTCTTCGATGTAATAGAGCGCATGTAATTAGCGATGTAATTAGCGCGATGAGCGATGTAATCTTCTAGAAGAAGAGTGCTAAAGAAATAATCTCCACTCCAAGCATGACCATTTGCTTTAACCGAGTCGCTATGATTACACTTACATGCATAACCCATGTATCCATCCTGAGAACATCAGGGGTTCTTAGCGCTCGCTCCCTTCGTCACCGCAGTGACAAACGGAGCGAGCGCTAAGAACCCCTGATGTTCTCAGGATGGTTATAACATTTAATAAGAAGTTTAAACTACTGTTTGAACATTGAATGAAAAATCTTTAACAAGTCGAAGAAAAAAGTGAAATATTTGCAAGAAAAACATGTATTTAATAGTATTACCATACAAAAGAACCATGTAAACTCTATGCTATAAACAAAGTCAATGTGTTTGGAGAACCAACCAACATGCTTGTAAAACATCTCATCAACACTTAGAAAATAAGACTGTTTCTTATAAAATGCAACATCTCAATACATACCCATCCTTGCCTCTGGATTGAGAAGAAGAAGGCACATAAATTGATGTGGAGTCTAGACACACTCAAGTGTATAAAGAGGAAAGCCCTGCTATATGGACGATAAGGCCTTCGAAAATCACCCAAGTGCTGGAAACCACTGCAGTGGATAAAGGCCCAGACTAAATGGAAGAAGGAGCAATAGGGCATACTGGTATACCTTCATAACAAGTTCATGCGTGGAATACGGAAACGCAAGTGTAAGATCAAAAGCCACCATGAGAGTTGTATCACGTTGCCGACAAACTACTCAAGCAAGCAAGATAATTGGTCGAGAATGGATCACGAAGAGGCCATCTAATGTATACGGAGGAAATACGATGATATTAATCCACTAATTTGGTTGACATTTTCCTGTTCACGGCCTCCCCCGCATTGTTACCACAAGGCGCAGCCAAATTACCTCCAGCAAGCGATGCTCCTGAGATCAGAAGTCGAAAGTTGCTGGGAGATTTGTGTCAGCCACTGGAGGAGGTTCAGCTGCACTTCTGCAACATTCCAAAAGCTTGACGCAGCTTTACTGCTGCTTTACAGGGAAATATGTCAGTGAAATGGAGATGATGATCAACTCTCATTTCTACAGCACAAGTTCCACATTAAACGACTATTCAAATGTGCTTTGGAAGGTCTTTGGAAAATCCGAAGCTAATAGCGCTATGTCTATGTCTTTGATGAGTTTGTTCCAAGGATGAGGACCTAGGCAGAAGAACGCACCCTTCCACCAAAGATGTCTGAATATTTTTCAGTTGAAGCCCAACTTTTAAGCTCAAATCGCATATTTTTTAAGTTGAAAGGAATAAAATTCACTCAAACTTGTTTTTACATTTCAAACAACTTATACAGTGTATATAATTTCATTTCATAACTCATATTATTTTATTCCCACTTAAAAATTTACATAAACGCCATTTTACACAAAATTAAGTTGAAATCACAGAAATGTGAGTTGACATTCAGAATATTTACGTTGGAGGGAGAAGAAAATACCGTTAAGTCGAACATTATGATGTCATCAATTCTTGTGCACATCAATAATTTCTGAAGCAAATGGTGTGCCATAAAATATCGATCAGCATGTCCCCAACCAGTGGAACCAGCTGTGACCCTGGCTGCTGTGTGATCCATGGATCCATCGGATCAATAAACATTAGCAAGTCCCATTTTATCACCAACCACAGGAACAAAACAATTTTTCAATAGTACATCAACGGATTTTCAAATCGATGGCTCTGTGAACGAATCGTCGAGCGATTTTCAAAACACATCGGTAGCGACGTAAAGGAATTGGCAAGAAGTTCCCTGCACGATGTCTTTGTGAGGCATGATCCCAAGGGGTGACTCACATTGTTCAGAGAATTCTGCACGCGATAATGTCAGAGGTTATAACTATTATTTTCACACAATGCGTTCTCTTATGTATTTCTTTCAAATGTGAAAGACGGATGCGGTGTCTAAGACCATTTCGTCATGAAAAAAGGCACTGGATCCTGACAGTTACTAAAAGTAGGTTTTTGATGTGTTGCACATGAATATGATATATAAAATATGGAGCTTTTATATAGCACCCTTCACTGTGGATATTTACAGTATCAAAGTGTGTCCCAAAACAACCCTCTGGGTAACTGTGTGTGGTTTTTGAATTTTTCAGACAAAAGATGGTCACAGTTGACTGCAGTTGGTGAATTCTTTTGACACAAGGTGGTCACAGTTGACTGCAGTTGTTGAATTCTTTTCACACAAAGATGGTCACAGTTGACTGCCGTTGTTGAATTCTTGTAATACAAAGTGGTCACAGTTGACTGCAATTGTTGAATTCTTTTGACACAAAGGTGGTCACAGTTGACTACAGTTGTTGAATTCTTTTGACACAAAGATGGTCACAGTTGACTGCAATTGTTGAATTCTTTTGACACAAAGATGGTCACAGTTGACTGCAATTGTTGAATTCTTTTGACACAAAGGTGGTCACAGTTGACTACAGTTGTTGAATTCTTTTGACACAAAGATGNTGAATTGTTTTGACACAAAGATGGTCACCAGTTGACTACAGTTCTCAAATTTCGCATCTTATCCATTTTTCATTTTGCTGTAGCGGTCGTGCAACTCAAAATAGACAGCAACTCGTCCAGTGAATCCACCGCAGGGAGTTTCCATCACTGCCATTCGTCCATAAAAACCTTGTTCAGAAATATCGCTTAAAAACATCCAGCAAACAACAGGAGTCTTCTCCATATATTGATCAGGACACTAAATGAAGAGAGCTTGGAAATGTCAGAGGCTAATAAAGCAGCTCTAAATGAAATGTATTCACACTAAAATGGAAATAAACATCAGTTCAAAAGTCATCGCAGCAGCATATTGGTAATTTGCTGTGTCAAATGTAGGCAGCCGAGGACTGTGGGCTATAACAAGTTTTATGCTGCAATGAATGATTTGAAAGGTCATTTCGTACCATGAAATATCTCATCAACAAGATAGGTCAATCTTGCCACCTGGCATGGGTAAGAGACTGGAGAGATCCCATACAACCTTCTCGGACCAAATAGGATGTGGAAGGATCAGCTATGATCACCCATGATCACCCAAAATTTCCAGTACCATCGCTTGTCAATATTGCTTTAAATGAGATGAACATTTACAGTAAGATCCATACAATTGCTTAAAGTAGAAAATAATTCGATTAAAGTTCTTGTAATGAGTCCCATTGCATTTCCTCAACAGAGCTCTTGAGGATAAGAAGTAATCATGTTTCTCATTTTGGTTGCTCGGATTGAAGAAATAATGGCAGTGGTCCAATTCGCCTGAGAATGAGAAAGAGTGAAGTTCAACATTGGAAGAAGTATGGTCATGCTTTAGGAAAATTTGCTTGTTTACATGTACATGTAGTTTTTCTATCCATCAATATGTAGAGGTAGAGTACCGGTACAATTAGGATTTACCGAGATACAGGCCTACAGGGCCTACATATCAGGGCTCAAGGTAACCCCCCCCAAAGTGTCTTTTTACCCTCAAAATAAAGAAACGACCCTTGCAATTTGGAAATCAAGTTCACCTAATACATTAAGGACCCTTGAAAAATGATGTGGGACCCTCAAATCTCCAATTTTTGAGGGGTACAATGGAAGCCCTGACATTACTTGAACTGTACCTACCACCTACAACCAGCAACCATCCCTGAACCAGACCACAAGACACCAGCATTCCCGAAGTACGCAAGTCACACCTTGGTAATAAAACAGGATTCGGGGAAAAAATGATGATTGCCTCTCTGTAACTGGCAGCCGTGACCATCGTCTTAGCAAACAATGACATTAATCTTACCTCATCTTCCTGATCATAGGGAACAGGAGGAAGACATACGTGTTTACGCTTACACTGGTGGAACATAAATAAGTTCAGGTTGTGTCATGGATGTATCTCGGTCATGGGTGGTGCTCGGTGATGGATGCCAGTTGGTGCAGCTGACAATAGCTCCTTTTACACTAGCCGAGTTGAAGTGTTCCGAGCTCGACCCAGGCTGAGCCTGCTTTGAATTCAAGCAGGATAGACCCGTTTACACCACTAAAATCAACCGAGTCAAATCAGGGACAAGCCAACCCATCATCCGTGGTCCATTCTTACTTTAGAGTCTGTGTTGGGTTGATGTGGGATCACAGCAGATTCATGAATTACCGCACCAACTTTCCACAGGGCCTTATCTTTATGGACACGTTCAATGACGGCCACCAGACACATGGTTTCTACAATATTCAATAAATTCCAATACTTCCAATTATCCAAATGGACAGGAAAATGAAAACCGTATCCTGATCAGGTAAACAAGACCCAGATGCCACTCTCCCCAGGCGTCAATAGTGTGGCATATCTTATCAACCAAAATCAAAGTGAACCAGATCCAAGTTAACAAAAAGACCATCAGTCTTTGATCTGCAGCCCTGGGGCATCCTTTTGATGCTGATGACGTTTCGAGTCGGCTATATGTACAAAGTACAGTACGTCGACATGCATGACATGTTGACAGTGCTGGCGTATTGGGATCTTGATCCTGAACTGCGAATGACCCTGAGCTCGTATGTGGTAGAATGGTGGCGCTGCGTAGCAGCTGAGAGCGAGGCGATCTTGGCTTGCTTTGCCACGTTCCAGTCCCTGATGGGTTCCTTGGGAAGTGGGAGTTTTTGCAATGAAGCTGAAGCATCATTGGCCCTGCTAAGTATGGAAGAGGCCATCTCAAGCAACTCAGGAGCCATGTTCCCGAAGCCATCGTTAGGTTAACGATGTCGTTAAAACTGGGAAAATGCATAGCGTAACGACATCGTTAACCTAACGACGGCTTCGGGAACATGGGTCCATGTTCCTTATTTGGATGGGGTCTTCTACTTTCCCTTTGCAAAGGCACAAGATAAGTACCATGGCTCACTGTCCCATGCGACGGATATGAAGAGCCAGGGATGAAATACCATTTGTCGCAGGCTGGATTCGAACCCGGGACCTGTCACTTGCTGAGTGGATGGGAAGCCCAAGCTATCGAGGCTCCTCAAAACAGTTGAGGACTCTCAAATAGTTGCAAGTAAAACCTATTGATTCACATATTTGATATTTTCCATCAGACATGTCGAAACATGCGCTCGACGAAGGGGTTAATCAGTTGAGAATTGATTGTGGCAAAAATGAAACATATATAGACGTAGACAGGCACCGCAGACGTAATGAATTGCTGACGTAAATGCAACTGTGGATGGTCTGTTATGAATGTGATATTGGGTTGGAAAGATTGGTGTGTCATCCGGGACAAGTCGGATTGCTCACGCAGGACCACAGTATGACACATACAAAATCATTTATATCCTGCGTGTCGTTTGTTATGCTATTTTGGTGATTCACTCGAGCTATGATGTGGAAAATCGCCATCGTAATGTGCACCAGGCGGAAGCGTTGTGGACATTCACTCTGGGGACTTTCTTCCCATGTTCCGTAGTGTTGAATAACTTCACAACAAAATGAATGCTGACGACGTTAGATGTTACAAATGGATGTGCAACAGACACATCCGTCCTACACAACAGGCTAAAACTTTGGTAGGACGGATAAGTCCGTCTAACTGATCAAAACAACCTGGCCGAGGACCTCCATTGTGTTTTTGTGCTCTTAAATCCTAATTTTTGTTAGCCAACCATGTTTTGAACTGTGTCCACCAGCGAGGAACTCAGATTAATCCAAATTGCCAACAAAATGTAGAAACCTTCAAGGTCACCTTCCAAGTACAAAGTAGGTTGCAACACTTACCGGGGATTAAATATTCCATCGACAAAACGTGTCATAAATTCCTTACATTCCGCAGAGAATTCATCGAGTAAACTCTCCGAACTATACGCAGAATTCCATGACTGTTCCGAACATTCGGACGGTGACCGATCATATACTGGATTGGCGCCATAATCCGACTGGGAGCTCACGCTTCCCCGTTCAAAAGCGTCATCGTCGAAACTTATTAAATCCCCCATTGCATGAATAATTCGCCTTACTTCTGATTTTTCTCCAGTTTTTGAACTCTCCGCCTTCGGGCCTTCGATCTCCTGTGCTGTTGGAAGGTCGGGGACCTTATCATTTTCCTCTTCTGTGCTGAAGCCGAAGTCATCAGCAATGGAATCTCTACGATATGGCGGTTCAGATTCGATATCCTCGACAATGGAATGTCGCCGAATTCGAAAAGGTGGATCACCTGGTGCCCTGTCTTCCGTCATAGAGGAAGCTCCACTGTCCGACCCGGCTTTCTGAGCCTCGTAACGCTCCGTCTTCTCCATAGAGTCCTTTTTCTCAGCAATACTTTCTTTTGAACCCCGTCGCTGGTACAGGGGCTCATCAAAACTCATATTTGCATTTTGCACCGGCTTCACCTCTCCATCTTGCATGGTATTCCTCCCATTTACATGATTGGTAGGATAACTGTTCACATTTTTTGGATGCGATTCGCGTAGCTTTTCTCGTTTTACCTGAGCACGTGACTGACTTGTACCCAGGTCCTCGCTCCTGCCCAAAGTCTCAAACTTTGAACTTATATCATTCATGAGGCCATTTTTCTTCGCAAGCACTGAGCCGAAGAAACTCGAGGTTCCTTCTGATATGCTCGAGCGCAACGACCGCTTGCTCTCGACCGATTCCACCTCCTTTATTGCCTCCTCATCCTGAGATTTACGGCGGAAAAACTTCCCGGTGAAATCCATTCTGGTGTTTGTTCAACGTTTAGTAGTTCTAAGCACGGATCAGTTCATGTTGGCACCATCATAACCTGCAATTATAGAAAGAATGAGAAAAATCAGTGCGAATCGAGTTACATTATATTGGCAAGATTGAAATCCTGCACGGAATTCGTTTTCGTAATTCCTCAATGGAATTTACAGACACAACCTTCGACTGATCCAGTAGGTTTTCATCAATACCGACGTATGACTCCAACTCCAATTCCCAGCTACAAGTTAATCTCGGAGTCGTTTTTGGAACTTTTGATGTTGAAAACTAGGTTCCACATGAAGTGAGTTGAAACGATCTATTGGAACATCATGAAAAATGCCCCCTTTTTTACATCCTTGGCACACTTTTGCCATCTTGAAATATTAATTGAGGAGGCCGAGCTTGGCGTAGTCCAAACCCCTGATGGTTCAAGATAATTTCAGTTCATTGGAACGTGCTACTGTTCAAGGATAGTGTTGAAGGCATGTTCCTCCAGCACGATAAATTAGGTAAAATCTTTATGAAGTTTGAAAAGGCAAGTTGAACGACTATACAACTTAGAAGTTGCCAGTTCGTTTTGACCACCGAGTTCACCAGCAGGACAAACTCCACGTTAACTGAAGACTAGGCAGAAAGGGAATCACCTCGTCCTCGGAATGCGAGTCAGAAAGATGCACAACCTAGTATATCCTTTTCCTTATCATTCACAGTCAAACTACAAAAGATCTGTCAGACTACAGAAGGAAATGTTGCAACAAAGCATTCTCTTCCCCACCTCTCAAATTCTATTAGGGATCAGGACCGCATCCATAATTGAGTCACTGAATCGCATTTGGAATATTTTGTCAAAGAGTAATCCAATAGAATATATAATTTCGAACATAATGGCCCGTATTCTAGAAGCCTCCTTAATTCGAAGGTCCACTTTAACCTTTTGTATTCTGTCCTGCAAACAATAGCTAAAGGTAAACCTTAGAGTTTAGGAAGCTTCTAGAATACGGCCCAAAGAGATACAAGAAACTTGCTACCAACATATTTTGGTTCCGGGAACCCAAATCAATAACTTTTTAAAACGAAATTCTCAGATTTCAATAAAATTCACATCCCTTGCCCACCAAGACAAGATTTTTCGTTAATGCCACAGCAACATGAGTATATGATATTGACTTTTAACAAACAGCACTGCAAGTTGGAAATCACCCTTCAAGAAAAAGAAACAGGACTCGGCAGAATATGAAATTTGTCCAATTATTAACGACAAGGTATAAACGTCATTACAATTGGCATGATATCCATAATAATAAGCCGTATTGTAATTCATCAACATGCAGACTCGGAGATTCTATAACTGACATCCACCCACAAGATGATCAATTGTAATCGACCATGCAACGCTCAAGAAAGAAATCACCAGAACTCACTATTATTTTCATCGATTCTACGACATAAATTCTCTTAATGAGCGAGATATCAACTAATTTAAACCTGTTATATCCTTGATTGGGTACAATGCTGCCATTATGTCTGGTTGTAACTTGATCGATACTGAGCCTAAAGGGGTTGATCATGATTTCAAATATTTCATAGATGACGCCAACAATTGAGGGGGAAGTTGGATGATGATAAGGTTGGCGTGTTTTGTGATTTTGGAAGATTACAGTGAATATCCTCCCATTCGTTGCCCCAGGAACACGTTCAAGAAAATGTTGAATGTGGATGCATTCATGTAGCCTTGTTCACGGCAGGATAGGATGTAGAACGTCACAATTTTTTATGTCTAGAGGTAAGTCATGGTGTCCAAGTCATTATAGATGACTCCTGTGGCGTGAATTTCTTCTCTGTGACATCAAATTCCATGACGTCCTAGGACTGCTAACTGGTGGCGCCCTCTAACGGCAGTAAAGTCTCCCATTGTGATTGAAGTACAAAATTTTGCATTTTTCACTCTTCAATCTCACAACACGAAATATCCAAACCCGGTGCGTGTCTACATCACTGAACAACACAAAAGATAAAATGTGCTTTGAAAACTCAACTCTACGATGCCATTAGTCTAACAGACTGGCAAAAATCAAATGGAGCATATCAGTAAAGTGGGTAATGGATTAAAATCGTCCCCGACTGGGAAGTGACGACAAAACACAATCATCAGTATCGGTTGTATGGTGTCATCAGGTTCAACACGTGATAGGAGTACACTCTTAGCGATTCCATTGATGATAGGAACCGCTGATTATTATGAACATTTCACTGCCATGGACAGACGTATACCCCAGTCCATGACGTGGTTGCATTCACCGTGATAGACTGGAATCTGGTCCAAATCTGGTCCATCATGTCATGACGCTACAGTACATTGCACAACTGACCTACCTTTATCCACGCACGTTCCGCGTACGTCTCGCAAAAGGTACGCTTCAATTCATCGCGAATGGTACGACTATGTCACCACGGGCGAATGACATTATGTCTTCACTACGTGCCTTCCACTGCGGCGTGTGACGTCCGCGGAAGATACGAGGACGGTACGTGCATGTCGTTGCATGTGGTACGCGGCTAGGACGCGTCGCGGAAGGTCGGTCAATTGTGCAGCATAGTGCACCATGCCACTGCATTTCTAAATGCATAGCGTCGTGTTCTAAACATTAGTTTGCATCATACTTCCATCATAACGACACAGATTACGGAAGCATAGCGAACATGATGCAAAACGCTCTGGTATGAAGTGGTTAAACCAGCCTTTTGTACGCCTACTTTGGCAGCCCTTGATGAATTCGGATTCTACGAGTAGGTTATTTCTTGCGAGTGGGCTGCGCATTCCGAGGTAATCAGGGGTTCTTAGCGCTCGCTCCTCTGTGTGGGCAGTGATATCGAGCAACCCTGCACATCTTAGAATGTAAACGGATCGAGTGATGTAATGAATCGTCAACCCTTGAAATGATCGATTCCTCCTCGCTGGTGCATCCCTATTCAAGACATGTCGGGGGCCGAGAAGATGCATCCCATGGGAACTGAGTGCATCATTTAGAGATGCAGTTTGGTGACGATACTGCTTTCGTTTCTACAATATATTAGAAATCAATCTATACTCTGCGATCGATACCATGAGTCAGAGCACCTCTCCGTTGCCATGCCAGCGCAGCAATGTCTGGTGGAGAGAGACTCTCATGGTCTTCACTGAAGATTTACGCTGCTGACAGGCATATTATGGTAGGCGGATATTGATAAACATAATAGCAAGTCAAATTTACAGTCCGTGATATTCCCCAACGGTGCGAGACAGATTGCACACTCGTGTTGACCTTAATTAATGGTCAATTCGAAGTATTTAACGTGTTCGGGGTAAGTTGGCAATGCTTTTGAGACCAGGCCATTCACTTGCCCGATTTCCAACAGAAATTGTGACCGATCTAGCAAAAGTAGGCACGTCACAACCGAGGAAATGGTTAATAGCAGTTCAATATGTACTTTCACAGTAACCCTTACCAACCCTCATCAGTAACAGCCGCAATTTAGGTGATCATTTCCAATTTTCTCCATCTTCCTGTTGACACTCTCAGAATATCCGGCCTCATCGGCGTGCTAATCGGTTTAGTTGGATGTACATCCTCTTCTCTCGGGCAATAAAGAACATGTTACAAGCAATTTTGAGGACTATCGACTCATACGGAAAGTGGTATCATTTGCAATTAGCCTCCCACGTAATGCTCTTACTCAAATATAGGGTATTTACGATTGGTGTAATGTGCAGTACAATTTACAAATTGTATCTACGGTAGTTTTCATCTGTAAGAATAATTATTACTTTTATGCTAAATAAAATTGAACACACTATCTTGATGAATCAACACTGGTAACAATGAATTGCCTGCTATATCCGACATGTGCCGGTCACCCATCCAAGAATAGACTGACTGCGATCTATGTTGCTTAACTTCTGGTGCAGAGGCCAACGCGCCAACCACTAGGCTGTTAAGGAAATCCTCCATGGCCGGCGGGTTAAGCCATGCCATAGAGTAGCTGCAAGGTGGTTAAATGCACCCGCAACTTATGCATCTCACTAATCGAACAGCGGCACCAGCATCGAAGCGTATAACGGAAATCATCCACAAGTAACAATGGACATACTACTTCATAACCCATTGTGTATATACCTAACTAGCTACGTCACCTCAAATCACAACTCACGCACGCAAAAATTATCCTGAGGTAATCAGCAGTTATAAATAGCAGTCGCTACCTCAGCACCGCACACAAACGTTTTGTAGTCTATGCAGTGACAAAGGGAGCAAGCAATAAGAACCGACCGATTTACCTCAGGACGACAAAAAGGGATATATCATCCACTTTTTTTTACAAATCCTGCATGTGATTGATTCTCCTTCCCAACCTCACCATCCTACAACGATATCAGAAAGTATTTTTCAAAGGAGAAAGCACAAAGGCAAACAAGACGTTATTGAGGTTCGATCGTTTCCATGGTAAACCAATTTCGGCCCAAGACACCAGAATTTTCGATCAATCTTGTCAGACGACATCAAATCTATCTCCCAATGCTTAGGATGGAAACCAATGAAGAAGATGCACCATAAATAAAATACAACATCGTGGCTGGCTTTTGGAGACATATAGTACAGGATTCTCGTATTTCACAAAGATTTGTTGCTCTCTGTAATTGGTTCCGAGTCTCGGTCGATAATACTACAATAGTATACTGGACATCTTTATGGTCTTAGGACAGTGGAAGTTGGAACGGATACAAATGTACAAATACGGTATCCAATCAATGTTGGAGTGAGAACAGAAAATTCCCACATTCACGAACACCATCAAGTACGGTACTTGTCAAATGCCGAGTTTGTTTTAAGCATGCCGCACACTGGAGCTATCTGCTGAGGAAAAAGTCATTCGAGACCGTTTGCTCAGCAGAGAGCTCATTGAAAAATATGCGCACACGCGAGCTTTCTGCCTCGCGAGGCAAAAAACTCACCGAAATTACACGCACACGTGAACTATGTGCTGAGCAAACGGTCTCGAATGACTTTTTGCTCAGCAGATAGCTCCAGTGTGCGGCAGGCTTTTAGTTGTTCAGAATGCTCATCGAGTGAATTTGATGAAAGGATTCAAATGGCTCGAACTCAGATCAGGGAAAATGACAAACATAGCATGTCAATGCTCAGCTACTTTTGATAACCAGGAAATGTTCATGGGTCCGCTGCCCAGAGACACTAACAACAAGACTGGTATAAGAATAGGACAGAACGTCAAGCTTCAGGGAGACAAATAAGAAGATTACGTGGTAGTGTCTACCCGCTATTAGTGCCAAAAGACACCAGGGACGTCTATCTCCATACCCTGGCTTGATGATGGCAATCCTACCATCCACAGCAGCCGAGTAACACGATACCACCAGACTCGGAGATTAGCACCAGTAATGAGAACTTGACATAACTTCCGAGTAACTTGACCAAAAAGTCTAAGAGACCTCAGTGGGACCCTGGCATTATCAGAAGACATACTTCAACATACTTATAGTCTGAAACCATGATACCCAAAGTTGCTAATGGTGCCCTAGACTTTGAGATCATTGCTAAAGTGGCCGAGGTTTGTATTATGAAGTCATCTCACATCCTCATGATACACTGCCACAAAACCATCAAGTCTGGAAGAAAAGCTTGCAAAGCCGCAAACACGATATATTCTCATCCTGGCGTTAATAGCCACAAAACTATAGTGGGCTGACAGACTGGCACATTGGACACATAAGTGGCACAATACATCCCCGATCAGACAAGCAACTCTCTCCGACAGCACAGTTTTTCTCTGACACTCCCATTCCTAGTTTCCTAAAATACGTACACGAAATGGCCAAAGGGAAAACATATCGGCGGATAGTCGATCAACGAAGCTTCAAAAGATCACGCGGCAACAGACCACCATGTTTTTTTCACTCTAAAATGGATTATCTTCTTGCGTCGTGGTCAGAATAGAAACCTAATACTCTACTCGATGCTGGAAATAGCGGAGTTGAAAAAGCGATCTATTTCTACAGAATCGACCACTGGCGGGGTCAAGAGAGGTCAAGGAACTTTTCACAGATGATTTCAGTAAATGGTGTGTCTTTTCATCATAGTTGATCATCTAGGGCAAGCGACAAGGGTCTGTTTCCTCACCAATCCTCCCTGATCTACCCGGCATCACCCAAAAGACAGATCCACCCCCAAAGGACCATTCAAATGGTACTAATGAAGCTGAATACTGGTATTTAGATGATGAACGAGTAGGCCTATGGTGAGGAAAGGGTTAGGCAGGTTTACACTTCAGTCCCGCGTGACGCTGTCTGTCATCGTCCAACACCACAAAGTCAACTTCACAGAAATTCATAATAGTCATCTTGACTATCAAGGGTTGTGACATCATTCCACCTACCAATGAGGACATCGCCACTTCTCCACGGAAAGATGTCGCTGCGACCATATCAGGCCTTTTCATTGTCTTCAGGACGTCATCTCCGTGGCAATACGAGGTGCGAGCATTAAGGCCACAACGTCACGGCAGTGTGACGTTCCGTACAACGTCACAGTGGAAAAGTGGATACGGTCGCAGCGCCACCCCGATGATAGAAACAAAATGGCTACAACCCCATTACGTTCACACAAACGTATGAGGTAGCCTACCGGTAGTACAGACACATCATGATATGGTACGCCACGATGAAATATTCTAAAATACTTTAGCTCCACCCTTGCAGGTTTGGTGTCGCAACCAAGACCCTCCGCCTCGTGGGTTTAATGCCTTAAACCAAGAACAGATTCCAACTCTACACCCCAGTCTAGACTCAGTGGATTGAACGCCGTGGAACAAATTTTCATCTCTTATCAATTTGGTAAATGTCGAGGAACTGATGCATGGCACATCATTGAGTGTATCAGGCCACAACATTCCTCCGTTCCGCAGTTGAATGGTTTCACTGGCTGACAGGGAGGGCAATCAATAACACGGCTAGAACGGTTATGTCCATGTTAGCGAAAGTTGCGCTGCGACATGTTGCAAGGATTGGCCGGTATTTAGTTCCTAAAGGAGGAGTATTAAAGCTGCTTGGTCATTTCTCGACTACAAGGTCTGTAGGCCTACACCACACTCCTTCGCAGAGGTCAGTGCNCAGAACAGGTTCCAGACATGGCTAGTGTACTTTTTAGGGAACAAGCAATGGGAATAAGAAAACTGACCGCGCTTTGGTACTTTCATTTATTTTCCTACAAGTGCTAAAAGCTGCGTGTCTGATGGCCATATTTTTCCAGCATTTGAGCAACATTCCTGAGCAACACGATATTTTGACCCTGTATACACAGGCCAACAAATTATAGCAACATGCGAGCAACATGTTGGAAAACTCTTGCAACACTAGACAACATTAACCACAAAAGTACAACATCAGAGTTTGTTGAAATCACTGAAGTGAATGTGAACATTGAAATCCGAAGCTAAACTGGTATC
Organism: Notospermus geniculatus; assembly: GCA_002633025.1. NCBI lineage: Eukaryota > Metazoa > Nemertea > Pilidiophora > Heteronemertea > Lineidae > Notospermus > Notospermus geniculatus. Next base: position 211,768 of record NMRB01000551.1, read on the forward strand.
AACGAGACAGAGAATTCTGATCCTGACACGGCCCATTTACGATGAACCAGACAATTAAATTTGTAAAGAGAGGAAGATAAAACTTCCCATCTTAATTGATCTCTCAAATGACTCTTCTGGGAACACTGGTTGTTTGAAAAATACTGGGAAATATGATAAAAACACCATTCACTCTGATTCATGGGTGGTGCTTCATGGAGATAACACCTAGAAATGCAACAAGTTGAAAGGTCTGTTTTCCAACACGTGGGTTGTTCAAATGTTGCCATTAACATTGTTGGCCAGTGTCTACAGGGTCAAAAGATCACGCTGCTCAGGAATCAGGGTTTCCACCAGAAATTTTTTTGAGGGTACTAATTTCTTCGAAATCATCAAAAACCCAATGAAATTAAAGAAAATGGCCACTTTCTGTTCCATTGAGGGTACTACCTTAGTACCTTCTGGCGGAAACACTGGGAATGTAGTTCAGACGTTGGAAAAGTGTTGCTAGATATTCGCAGCTTGCATTGAACCCCTTGCAGCTAAAATATGGCATGGCTTATCCCGCCAGCCATGGAGGATTTCCTTCATAGCTTTATGGTTAGCACGTTGCCTCGGCGCTAGAAGTTAAGCAACGTTGAGCACGATCATTACTTAAATGGGTGACCAGCGCAGGTACAATACAGAGCTTTACCCTTTTACATGTACCCGGTAATGAGTTATGGCAATTTCACTGAAAAAGTGCTTGTTTCTGAAAGGTTTCGAAAACTCTGTTAGCCTACATGGATATTTATTGGAAAGATGTTTCTAGCGAAAAACCATGATATTACTTAAAATCTGTCAAAATGCTCTGTTAGCACTGGTGATGCACTTCACTTATTCGAGTCAACATATCAAACAGCATGTTACACAATGTAAGGACAAAACGTCACTTCTTTATGTATTCCAACCATGTCCCATGTGGCGACAATTTCTCTGGCTTCCCGAGACAAATGTTACCATTTGACTGGTATGCACCGGGCCTCCTGATTAACTAGTGGTTTAATACCACAGGTCATTTCACACTTGCCAGATTCTCAGCTTGTCACAGCTGATAGCACTTGCAGTAATTAATGACTTGCTTGGATTCAACAGGCTTTCTGATGAGATTACCAAAGCTCGCCTTTTTCTCACATATGACCTCTTTCTTTCTACACGGTGCAGGTTGGATCCCGATCAAGACCAGTTCAAGGCCAATAGGCAAATTCTCGAATTCGCAGATCTGCGCACTTCTGCCGAAATCTCAACCAGAACCTCGATCTGAAACTGGCTGATGTGACGCCATCCATGACTCAGCAATGGTCGAGTCTGACGCAACGTCTTCGACGTCACTGTCGTGGGGTTGTCTGCATTATGTCATTCAGTTTCAGACCGATATTGTGGTTGAGATTTCGGCAGAAGTGCGTAGATCTTTGTCGTTTACGTCAATTTGAGAACGGTCTATTGGGTTATTTTTCATCATGTAAAAGCAATGTGAACTAGCCAAAACCCTCCAAGCAGAGTCAGATCCGTTGAGGTTGTCTCAGGCCAGTTAACAGACTGGGCCGTCACGCGGTACCGTGATGGAAACGTGCACGTGACTTTGTCGCGCCCAACCGCGCAAAGGCTGTACAAAATACAATATTTGTTTCGGCAGAAAACACCTACAATCCTGCGTGGAGGAGACGGAAACTTCTCACCATAAATTTATACAATTTTTGTCAATAAACAAGCAAGAATTCACTGTGTCATACTCACGTTTAAAGATTTTACAGGCAATTTTCGACCGAAATTTACCTCGACAGCCGTAATGGCAGGCCTGCCATGCCTACCTGCATTATATGCCATTTTCGGCGCCATAAACGCCTACAAAGCCTGAAATTCAGTTCAGGTATGTAGATAAGATGATAGAGATTGCATTTGGACAGGTCATTTCAAAATGACGCTTTTTTTAAACGATTGACGCTTTTTTGAAATTAGACGTGCTAAAGTCTCTTATCTTCGGGTGGCCTCGGTTAGCCGTGATTGTTGTTGTAATCTTCACAAGTAAACCATTGTAAAACGCTGACTTCAACTGCCCCGTGATATCACGCTGCAGCGCGACCACCATTCCCACCATGCTCGGCGAGCAGTTGTGCGGTTGCGCCACATTCGATCCACTTCCTCTTTTCACCACAGAAGTTACGGTAAAGCGCGAATCACGGTACCGCGTGACGGCCCAGTCTGGTTAAGGAGGCGAGGTCAGGCCAGTTGAGGAAGGTTTATTTTGCCGGGGTTTGCCAATGGTTATATGATAGCCATATATCCTAATCCTTCATTGGACAATTCCAGGCGACCTGGACTCCTGTCACACCAGTGCTTAAGAAACCAGACAACAGACACCCACATCAAGTAGCACTGACAATATGTATCGGAAATTGAACTGCTTGGAGAATATATATGATGTTCTTTATCTGTATGAGATATTGAAATCTACCACCCACGTCCAAAGAAACTCAGACATTTCTCATTTGTGCAAGACAGCCATTAGATTATGCATAGATCTGGAATAACAAGTCAATTGTTGACGATGGATTGATCTCCAGTTCTCCAGTGTGTGAAGTGTAACCAGCCAAAGTAATGACTATTCCCTCTTGAGACGTTTCACTACCGAGACGTTGGGCGATTTTCATCTGTAATTTCCGGCCACGAGACCGATTTCCCAAATTCTTAATGATTTTCTCCATCCTATCTGGTCAGGCCACATGTTGTAACGACAATTTTTAAATCGGTTGTTGCAGACTAACTTGTCCAGAAGCTGCAGTATGGATGCAATTGCTTCTTCCAGTATCTTTATGACTCAAGTTGGCTTGGTCCCATATTTTCAGCTACCAAAAAAGCTGGCAACAACTTAACCAACATTCAATGTAACAATAACGCCTTGTCAGACAAAAACACAGTTTCAAACTTGTTGTTCAAATGTTCGATAATTTGTCAGCTAGCTAGTGTACACAGGGTTAAAAGATTATATGGCCCACAAATATTGGTCAAATATTGGAAAAATGTTGCCATTGAACATGCAACTTTACACAAATCCTGCAAAGATACCATACCTCATTGATGCCTGAATATGACCAAGGCGTCACTGACCCACACCGGCTGAATCTGACAGCTACCTCCCTAGACACCTCAAAAGTCAGATAATGGAACATTTTGGATTAATGATATTCTGACATGTTATACTAATCACCATTTGACCTTTACTCAGCCATCGGATGTCATAACGAAGTCGGTACGATAATATGCGATAATATGCAACTGCAAGAGTTCTTTAAATTAAACAAGAGGCGCGTGACTGATAATGCGGAGGAGGTGAAGGAAGTGGGTCTAATTTAATGTACTTTAGAGGGGATTATCTTCCATTAACAAATTACACCTTCTTGGCTTAAGATACTGATGTCCGGTATATGATATTTTTACGCTGCCCCGTGAACCACAACATTTCCATGCAAATAATGTAATTGTCATGATGTACGAAGTACTTACAGTTTCATAATCTCACTATTGTCCAGATTTAGTTTTTTTTATATAAGAAATTATATCGCCGAGTCTATGATGGCAGGCGAGAAGATCAGTGGCAATCAGATCACTTGTGATATCGTCCTCACCTTGCTGGTGTGGTGCCAGCTTAAGAAGGTAAGAGGTGATCACCGGTGGCCAGTTTCATCTTGCAGCAGGTGTCGACTGATTACCGTCCGGCTCAGACCCCATTAAAAGCTATTTATGTACTAATAACACGTCTAACAGTCCCACCGAGGCAGATGGTTCGAAGTCGACAGATCGCCGACGACAAAAATGGCCATAAATACTAAAATAACCCAATCAGAATTGCCACACTCTTTACAACATTTGCTCCTTTACCTCAACACTTTTCATAAAGGTCAAGAAAAATGCTCTAACTTCCAATCCTATAGACAAATCCCAAATTGACGAAAACGAGAAAGATCTGCGCACTTCCGCCGAAATGGCAAACAACCTCGGTCTGAAACCATCTGACACTGAATGACGTGATGCAGAGAACCCCACAACCATGTGACAACAGTGAGCTCGATGACGTTGCGTCAGACTCGACCTGAATCATGGATTGCGTCACGTCAGCTGGTTTCAGGTCGAGGTTCTGTTTGCCATTTCGGCGGAAGTGCGCAGATCTGGGAATTTGGGATTTGTCTATAGGCCTATTTTTGTGATAATCAAATGATTCTTTCATCTGTCAGAGTCCTACATGTAGATCAAACTGATCTGCAACAAAAACGTTTTTTCTCAAGTAACAGACGGAATAAAGCTCAGGAGACGTGCCAGACATATATCCATTTTGTAAGCATGTTGTTTACTTGAAAAGGGCAGACGTTTTGTGCAATTGGATCAGAAAATAACTTTTTTTTGGACATCAGGCAGCCAGGACCACTGAAATCATCTTTGCATAGTAGGCCTACATGGTTTATATGGTCAGTATAGCGCAATGTCTTGAACAGGAAAAATGCAATTTTAGCCAATATTTGCAATGGTATCTTGTCTAATAGTTGAACCTTTAGGCAATTCATGCACCTCCAGATCTCATAAATATCTAGGGATAATGAATGTACCCAATGAACCTCTGAAAATGCCTCGTCAGTAAATAAACATCCATTACAGAAAAACTTCGGAGGAGCCACGACAAGTGCGGGGACCACAGATGATGACTTCACCTTTATCAGACGAACTTTTACTTGGAGGATTCACAGAGGAAAATCACATTCACCCACCACACCTTGAAATATCAAAGCTATGGGTCATTTCACCTTCCGACTTGGCTCCACTCATGGATCGAGTGTAGACCAAAGGCGCGGCGATGGGAAACCTTGATGGTTCAAGATGCACTACAGAAAGGCAATGGAGGAGCCACCCTCTTGAAGAGGGAATGTCCGCCAATACAAAAGTACAAGTCAAGAGGTGTCAGAGAAACAGAATTTAGACCCTAAAGGCCCGAACCCACTGACGCGTTTTCACGCAGCGGGAAAACGCAGCGGCAGAAAATGCTTTGTTAAAAGGCAGCGGACCGAGAATATAACAAAAAATTTGTCGGGCGGTGATGAAACCGCGGCGGGAAAACGCGACAGTGGGTTCAGGCCTTAAGAACTGCGCAAGCAAATGTCTCCAGGGCCGTATTTAGTGGGGGGGGGGGCAGGGAGCAGTTGCCCCCCAGAGCCAACCAAAAAATGTGATTTTTATGCGGATTTTGGGCAAAAAAAGGTCATCTGAACCCGAATCAAAAAGCTAAATACGGCCCTGGTCTCAGGGGACAGACATATCACAGTTCACCATCACCAGGCAGTAATGTTTACTAGGATTGGAAAGGAAAAGTGCATTCATACCACAGAAAAGCAATGGACAGCTGGGACAAGCGCATGTCTTGGGGGAGGGCAGGCAAAGACACGATTGCAGTTCACTATCACCAGGCACAAATGTTTACTAAGAGGATTCAGAAAGGAACCGCAGAAAATCATGGAAGACTGAGCCAACAGACAAGCGTGTGTCTTCGGGCAAAGGCATGATCACACTCCACCATCACCAGGTATAAGCATAAGAGGATTTAGAAAGGAAAATGACATTCAAACCTGCAAGAAGCACACAACAGCCCCTCCGGGATAAATCTGGAGATTAGTCCGCATACTGAGCTGCCCTCAGACAAAGCTTTGTGTACAGGCAGCCCAGTCTGATATTCTACGTCTAGTCGGTGACATAAATATATATGGTAATAATAATCATTATTGCCACCATCAAAACACAATTCAGTAGTTACGGCATCATTAACACAACTTACAATTATCCTGATGGTGGGACCCGCTCATAGCAAAAGTAGGCGCATGTTGCAACCGAGGAAAGGGTTAAGGCCGGGTTTACATAGAGGTATACGGTATACAGACACGCTGGCGAACAATGGCCCAACAAAGAGTTATGACCAGAAACCTTTGTTCGCCAACGTGTCCGTATTTCCGGCTGGCACAAGTTGTCTTTGTTTTGATTCGCGGACAGCGCCGTCTGTTAATACGCAGTGACACTACGCTATAGCACAGGCCCCTGGAGAACGATCAGTGAGTTTAGAACACGTATCTAACTAACGACAAGCGCCTACTTTTGGTAGATTGGGTCACAGCAAAGACTCGGTGCAAGTCGCATCCGAGGAAAGGGTTAACAGCCTTACAACACCGTTAGCTGAAATATACGTCTCTGCAGGTTGACAACAGCAGTGATAATAGTTGAGTAACTGATGACCAGTGATGACCACATGTGAGATGTGGCTACTTTCGCTACATCGGGTCACATTTGGATGTTTTCTTTATATTTTTGGCACAATTACAACAGTGATGTCAACACCATTGATCAGAGATGCCTTGTCAATACAATACACTAACATATCTTGAAAACCAGTACCGGTACTGTTAACACAGAACCGAATTTTCGTAAATTACCTGAAATTAAATAATTCACGCAGTAGCCCTACTAGACACAGAAATACAAAGTACACCAAAATCTGTCAAAAGATCGGTGCTCTTCTGAAGCAATTAGTGCCGAATCTGGGCGAGCATTTGTACATGTAGGCTAGCTATGTATAGCTATGTATGCTATACATAGGATTTCCCGCCTCATATCCTGAAAAAGCTACCATCCACCCACCTTCCTTAGCACAGCTTATCTCCGTGGAGTCACCTTGCAGGGACAGTGCGAGACAAAACCAGCCGACAAATCCGTGACGGTACAGATCCAAAAATTCGGCAACGAATGTCCAAGTACAGCCGCTATAACTGACACTGCTACCGCTAGCAGCGATTCACCAACATGGCTGGCAATGCTATTGATCCAATTCCGCTAGCTACTTGAATATGCGTGCACGATGAATCAATACCAGCACATGGGCCGCTGCATAAGATAACACGGGCGACGGGAGGATTACTGTATAGGCTATTGATTGGTGTTGGGAAATCGTTCACTCCCACTCATACACGACTTTGTCAAGGCATGGCTTTCAACGATCCTTATATTTTAACCCCCTGGTGGCAGAATTCGTCACTTTGAGATTCAGTGTCACATGACTGTGGCACTGTTCCTAGTTGAGTTGAGATGCAGCTCCACGAGATAATTTTCTTGTGGGAGTTGGCTCTCAGTGGGTATTTCACCATTGCTCGCTTCATTTATAGGTACCCTACAGGCAGCCTCCTCATAGGAATTTTGATGTGCTCATAAAGCAGGCCTCACACGGGGACGGTTCTGAAGGCGGTTCAACACGGTTCAAAATCGTGCTGCTGAATCGCTCATTACACCGGTCGTTTGGCAGAAGAATCTAACTCTGACATGTATTTGAAGTAAAATACACTAAATATCAACATTTTGAGCCAAAATCTGTAGGTTTTCAGTTGCTAGCGCCACCTGTGATGAAGTGACTGCACTTGAGCCTAATAGCTAGCTGCCAATTATTTAGGGTCCCTTTAATAGATTGAGTGCAAAACATTCCTGAATGGAGTTGCCAAACATTTCAAAGTGCAGTGTACAAGTGTGTGCAATTTCATGAATGAGAAACTTGGAGCCGTCAGAGGCCGCTACGAGTTACCGGTCCCAGAATGTCATAAAATTTGACGTCACAGGGCAGAAATGCATGCCACAACGTCGTCCATAATGACGTGGGCGCCGTGGCTCACGCACTTGACGTCAAATTTTGCGACGTTCTAGGACCGGTAACAGGCGGCCTCTTACGGCTACCGACGGCAGAAAAGTTCCCCATTATGCATCAAATATGTCAAAACCTAAGCTTTGCTCTGTCACGCAGTCCTCATATCACTGCTGTGTGACTTCCATTTTTNGAGTCTGACGCAACGTCTTCGACGTCACTGTCGTGGGGTTGTCTGCATTATGTCATTCAGTTTCAGACCGATATTGTGGTTGAGATTTCGGCGGAAGTGCGTAGATCTTTGTCGTTTACGTCAATTTGAGAACGGTCTATTGGGTTATTTTTCATCACATAAAAGCTATGCGAACTAGCCAAAAAATTCCTAGCACAGTCAGTCGGATCCACTGAGGTTGTCTCAGGCCAGTTAAGGAGGCGAGGTCAGGCCAGTTGAGGAAGGTTTATTTTGCCGGGGTTTGCCGATGGTTATATGATCCTAATCCTTCACTGAACAATGAAACCAGACCTAGATTCCAGGGGACCTGGACTCCTGTCACACCAGCGTTAAGAAACCAGACAACAGACACCCACATCAAGTAGCACTGACAATATGTATCGGAAATTGACCTGCTTGGAGAATATATATGATGTTCTTTATCTGTGTGAGATATTGAAATCTACCACCCACGTCCAAAGAAACTCAGACATTTCTCATTTGTGCAAGACAGCCATTAGATTATGCATAGATCTGGAATAACAAGTCAATTGTTGACGATGGATTGATCTCCAGTTCTCCAGTGTGTGAAGTGTAACCAGCCAAAGTAATGACTATTCCCTCTTGAGACGTTTCACTACCGAGACGTTGGGCGATTTTCATCTGTAATTTCCGGCCACGAGACCGATTTCCCAAATTCTTAATGATTTTCTCCATCCTATCTGGTCAGGCCACATGTTGTAACGACAATTTTTAAATCGGTTGTTGCAGACTAACTTGTCCAGAAGCTGCAGTACGGATGCTGTTGCTTCTTCCAGTATCTTTATGACTCAAGTTGGCTTGGTCCCATATTTTCAGCTACCGGAAAAGCTGGCAACAACTTAACCAACATTCAATGTAACAATAACGCCTTGTCAGACAAAAACACAGTTTCAAACTTGTTGTTCAAATGTTCGATAATTTGTCAGCCAGTGTACACAGGGTCAAAAGATCATATGGCCCACAAATATTGGTCAAATATTGGAAAAATGTTGCCATTGAACATGCAACTTTACACAAATCCTGCAAAGATACCATACCAACATTGATGCCTGAATATGACCAAGGCGTCACTGACCCACACCAGCTGAAGCTGACAGCTACCTCCCTAGACACCTCAAAAGTCAGATAATGGAACATTTTGGATTAATGATATTCTGACATGTTATACTAATCACCATTTGACCTTTACTCATCCATCGTCGGATGTCGTAACGAAGTCGCTACGATAATATGCGATAATATGCAACTGCAAGAGTTCTTTTAAATTAAACAAGAGGCGCGTGACTGATAATGCGGAGGAGGTGAAGGAAGTGGGTCTAATTTAATGTACTTTAGAGGGGATTATCTTCCATTAACAAATTACACCTTCTTGGCTTAAGATACTGATGTCCGGTATATGATATTTTTACGCTGCCCCGTGAACCACAACATTTCCATGCAAATAATGTAATTGTCATGATTTATGATGTACTTACAGTTTCATAATCTCACTATTGTCCAGATTTAGTTTTTTTAATATAAGAAATTATATCGCCGAGTCTATGATGGCAGGCGAGAAGATCGGTGGCAATCAGATCACTTGTGATATCAGTCTCACCTTGCTGGTGTGCTGCCAGCTTAAGAGGTAAGAGGTGATCACCGGTGGCCAGTTTCATCTTGCAGCAGGTGTCGACTGATTACCGTCCGGCTCAGACCCCATTAAAAGCTATTTATGTACTAATAACACGTCTAACAGTCCCACCGAGGCAGATGGTTCGAAGTCGACAGATCGCCGACGACAAAAATGGCCATAAATACTAAAATAACCCAATCGGAATTGCCGCACTCTTTACAGCATTGCTCCTTTACCTCAACGCTTTTCATAAAGGTCAAGAAAAATGCTCAAACTCCAATCCTATAGGCCTATTTTTATGATAATCAAATAATTCTTTCATCTGTCAGGGTCCTAGATCCAACTCATCTGCAACAACAAAGTTTTTTCTCAAGTAACAGACAGAATAAAGCTCAGGAGATGTGCCAGACATATATCCATTTTGTAAGCATGTTGTTTACTTGAAAAGGGCAGATGTTTTGTGCAATAGGAGCAGTCAGCCGCGCATATTGCTAACAGATGGCAGCACAGTCTTAGCGGACCAAATGTACAGGAAATCTATTATGATCGCTGCTCGATCGATAATGACTGGGTCCGCTAGATGCATTGAATTGGGCCCTAGTGACACCTAGTGGTCAACTCACTGACAGCTCCTATTGGATCAGAAAATAACTTTTTTTGGGAACATCAGGCAGCCAGGACCACTGAAATCATCTCTGCATAGCACTTGGTTTATATGGTCAGTATAACGCAATGTCTTAAACAGGAAATAGCCAATTTTATCCAATATTTGCAACCGGCTTGTCTAACAGTTGAACCTTTAGGCAATTCATGCACCTCCAGATCTCATAAATATCTAGGGATAATGAATGTACCCAATGAACCTCTGAAAATGCCTCGTCAGTAAATAAACACC
>NMRB01000551.1:266948-285033 GCA_002633025.1 Notospermus geniculatus
GGACATCCAATATGGCCGCCAGGTGGCGTAACCTGAAAATCATCCAAGTGCTAAAACTCAGGAACGGCTTGACCCAGAGTGCTCAAACTTGATATTTACCTTCCTCTTGATGACCTTTACATGCACGTCAAATTTCGGCCTGATTAAACTTCCAATATGGCCACCAGGTGGCGTAACCCGAAAATCATCAAATGTGCTATAACTCAGGAACGACTTACCCAGAGCGCTCAAATGTGCTATGTGGCTCCCTCTAGATGACCTTTATGTGCATGTGACATTTTGGCCCGATCGGACATCCAATATGGCCGCCAGGTGCCATAACCACAAAATCATTGAAGCCCTACAACTTGGGAATGACTTGACCCAGATTGCTCATAACTGACATACACCTCTCTCTGTCATTACGCCTCTCTCTGTCAAACGGGTGAGCACATGGTCCATGGACCATTTCATTAACTGACAAGCTTCTCAAATTCCGTAGGTAGAAATGTCGCGAATGGAAAGTGCCCTTTTCAAGGTTGAAGTGCCCTTTTCACAAAGTTTGCCCCATGCCCTTCTGAAATCCTAGAATTAACACTGTAATGTGTGTGATTGAACAGGTTGTGTCCCTTCAGTTGCTAGGGCACAGCTGTATAACAGTACAATGCACACTGATAAAGTCCAGGGCCTGTAAGCATAAAGGTAGAATAAGCTTACGGGCCCTCGAGTTAGCTTGAAGTACATATATCACTCATGTCATTCCCACTTCCATGCAGTGCCTTGCAAAAAACCAGTTTGAAAACCCAGGGAATGTAACTACAAATACTGCACTTTAGGAGTTCCTCTGTCCGGGTGGTCAGACTATGGAACAAATTCAGTGACTGATAAACTGTGGACGGCTTCAATGCCAAACATTTTCAGGCACGATGTGACGACCCACCTGTTCAGACTTTGGTTTTGTGAAACTGTATTAGAGTGAGTTTGGGATTGTGCAGTCTAAAAATGAGAGTTTGTTATTAAAATTAAAATTATTTATTTTCCAGCTGCATCCAAGGATTGATGCCACATACTCAGAAGCAAATCTTGGAATCTTGCTGATAGAATTCTTTGAACTTTATGGCCGAAATTTTAATTACTTAAAAACGGGCATCAGGATAAAAGATGGCGGGAGCTACATATCGAAAGATGACATGCAGAAGGACATGGAAAATGGACACAGACCTTCGTTACTCTGTATAGAAGACCCAATCACGCCTGGTAAGATTCTTAGTCAAGGGGAACTGGGAACGGGGCTTTTGGGACCCGGGCCCAGGGTGAGACACTCCTCAAATCGGAAGCGGACCCTCTTTCCTGATAGCTGTTAGCGTTATTTGGCTAAATTCTATTGCTCCATGCTACACGCTTCTTGACTGGTGAATTTCATGCTGTCTTTACATTACATTGTATTATACGTTATGTGTTTCAGGAAATGACATTGGACGCAGTTCATATGGTGCTCTCCAAGTAAAACAAGCATTTGATTACGCATTTCTTACTCTGTGCTATGCTGTCTCGCCTATTAATGCACACCTGCACAACAGGAATGAGAGGTGAGTTGGAATTTTCTTAAACCTTTCATCAAATTCATCCCAAAATGTATTTCATGACAACTGTTTTAAAACTCACGGCAGGATATAGTTAAACGCTGAAAGGCTNGTGCCCCCCCCCCCCCACTCGATTACAAGTTTCCAAAAGTGGCAAACTGCCTGCCATTGGATAGGTAGTAATAGGGAGTTAAAATCTGGCTAGTCTGGGCATTTGTTGTGAGGGGTGTGGCAGGAGGACTTCATCTCCACAGGCAGCTAGTCCGCTTCTCGGCTCGCACAACAGCAACCTGTCTCCTGACTGGAAAGCACGTGACAGAGTCCAGGATGAAGAATTTGCAATTTGTCTTTCAGCATACTGGGTCGGATAGTGCGAGTAACCGATGAAGTGGTCCAATACAGGCACTGGATACAGCAACAGTTTCCCCTCAAAATCCAGGATAACCCAGTTGTCAATAACAACATCCGCACCTACGCCAGTGTTGCCACGTCAACCAACTACAACCGCATACAGAACGAAAAACCGAGGTAAAAACACTTGTTGAAAAGTAGGCTGTGAATTACACTGGCCATCATCTCAATCATCATCATCATATATTGTGAGCATTGGTTGTCCTGCTGAACTTTTTAGGGATATTCCTGAGGTCATTCCTTTTGAAACCAATGCCAAATACAGCGGAACCTCTCTAAGCGGACACCTCTACCAGGAGAACACCTCTCTATTAAAGACACCAAAGTTCAGTCCCAAACTGATCATTTCTGTTCATTCTGACCTCTTATCAGGACACCTCTCAATTAAGGACATGTTCTAATTTCAGTAATCAGCCCAGCCAGCAGGTGCCTGAACCGGAAGGAGAGTCTGACAATAACAGCAGCTACTCACTGAGTGCATCTTCATGTTCCCTCTCAGCGAGTTCCAGCTCCAGTTCAAGCTCAAGCATCTCCAGTGATACGGTATGACTTAACCATGTTGCTACCATTGACCAGATTCGCGGTCCATGAGGCTGTGACGCTGCCATGGTGTCACTAGCTGGTGTCAAGTCCAAAAATGCACTAANCTGTGACGCTGCCATGGTGTCACGAATGTAATGCACGGCATCCCCATTTGCTCATCCAATGTGGCTTAGCATGCAAGTTTGTTTGAAATAACCTTTCTCCCTCTCTCCACAGGATTCAGATGCTAACAACGATCTTCAAAAGCAGAAAGCGGCGCCACCTGTAAACGGGCGAGAAAACAAGCCCCAGCACAAAGATCTCTCACGGAGTCGAGAAACGGCCAAACAACACGTTGAAGTTTCGCGTAGTCAGAATACGACTAGTTCCCACTCTGCTCGCGGTTATCGGGGCGGGCCCCAGCAGCGTGGTCGTAGTCATAACTCTGCCGGCAGCTTACACGAAGTCAGAACGCAACCTTTCAAAAATTCAAACACTGTGTGGACGAACCGTGGTGCGCGCGGGGCCTCGCACGACAATAAAAATTACAACGGTAGTGGAAAGCGACGGAAAAACAGTCGGGAGAATAGCCGCAGCCGTGTTCGATGATTGAGGCTTTCTCCGTGTACGGAGTTCTGACTATAAACTAGCCCCAGTCATTGCCATGCTGGGGTTTTCTCCATTTCAGGAGGTCTGACAATAAAATGTGATCTTTTTCAGTGATTTCCAAAGACTTGAGTGTGTGCTGAGAACATTTCTGGACAGAGTGAACCAAAAAAATGCTCGTATAAAACATAAACGTGATGCAGAAATCAAGTTCTGCAAGATGCCGACCTCGGTGAAGACTAGAGTCGGGGATGTTTTGGATGCGGTGAAGATGATGATGTGAATGATGAACAAGGGATCTGAATTGCAAGGGGTTTCGTCTCGGTGCCCTTATCATGAGTAGAACAACAGTGTGCGTGTTTTTGTGTGGATCTCAAATTTTTAACCCTTGTTCAGAGATGCGTCTGAAGTGTGGGCATTTCGTTGTAAACATAATCAACTTCTTTTAATGCAAGAGGGACATCTTGGGCAGTGTATTGAAAAAAAGTGTAAGACTTCAGGCATTTGCAGTTACATGTATTCTGACGTTGCTTTGGTCAGGAAGGAATGCAGTTACTCCTTAGCCGTTGTATATTGGAGCACTGCCTTCAAGGCTAGTACCGTTAGAATGCTTCGGCAAGACGAAGTTTCTGACAAAACCACTCAACGACGGTGGTGATGCTTCCTTCGCTCCATTTCAAAGGCTTTGCGATGTTAACTTAAAGGATGCCAATAACTTAATGCATGTTTCGCTGATAACTTCGACGAAAGGAAGTTCTTTTACTTATGTTTTGATGATTTTAACACAACTGTTGAAAGAATTTCGTTAATGTCGGTTGTGGTGAGATTTTGACATCAGTACCACTCATTTTATCCACGGGGAGAAATGCTGGGAGTGAATTTGTGAATGTATGCTCATTTATATGATTTTGTTCCTATTTTCCTTGCCAAGCTGAGATGATTTTCTGTGTCTTCATCGGCAAGATTCTGACGGGAAATCTTCTGAGAATAAGTGTGATTTGAGTTGAGGGCTGTTGCCAAGCGAGGCTATAAATTCGATGCTCAAAATTTGAGCTTTAAGTGGTGCAATGGCTGGAGATTTAGAACTTGGCCTGCAAGTGGATATGGTACTTATCATACATGACAGATTTTAAGGAGCAATATAGCAGCTCGTATTATTGCATTCCTTGGTAGTGCTTAGGGGCACTCCCCACCCATATCACACATAAATCTGTGGGGTAAGAAGTAGAATACTCACCACGTCACTGCAAAGGAATGCATCTGTTACATGCTGCTGTACACGATTGCTCGGATGGGTTTGGGTAGACAGCGAGGGTGTCGGAAAAACTGCTCAGTGTAACCTGAGGCATTTCTGAGAGAGGTCTGAATGGTATGATACGACTTGGACTGGCGTTCCTATTGGTTTACTCATGTTCTCCAGAAACTCTGGTGATATAAAGTCAAAAATCTGGTGAACACAAATCAGGTGATATGACAGTATTTTTTTTCAAAATTGTGATAGATCGGTGTTCTCCACAAAATGTCTTCTCGGCTCAGAGGGAGTGAAAAGAGACGGCTGATACTTTGTTTCCTGAATGACTTTGGGCCGTATTCTAGAACGTTCCTTAACATTAAGGTCCACCTTAAATCTATTGTTCTCGATGGTTTTACAATAGACTTAAGGTCGACCTTAACGTTAAGGAACGTTCTAGAATACGGGCCTTTGTCTTGTCGGATAGGTATACTTGATGATGAAGCATTGTAGGCCTACCCTGCTTGAATGAAAATTACAGAACGCTACCGGTGTACGAGTGGCAAACACGAGCCATAATCCTATGCGCACAAATGATCAAGTGAACCTGACACATGACGGACTCGGCCAGTCTCTCTCTTGCAGTTGTTTGTGGATTCACTGGAAGAGTTGACCAGTGCTTGGACTTGGAAGGTGTGAATTAGAGAAATTTTCCTAACAATTTTCTTTCTGAAATCGAAGGTAGCTTCTTGCTGACTTTTTCCCTCATTCATGAGGTTCGTTCATGAGTGTGTTGTGTGTCAGGTTCACCACCAATGATATTTCTAACAAGTGTACTTAAACGTCCCAAACATCAACCTTGCTGAAGGTGATGTGAGCGGAGTGCTAGCTTTGCCATTCACCTTGATTTTCAAATCAAATGCAAGGATGGGAGTTTCATATGCAAAATATTTCTGCCTACTAGTAGTAGGGAACTGGGGTGGTACTTGGAATAGAAAACTATTGCTGTTTGTTTTCTGTGAGAATGTCAGTGTTGTGCTACACTGTCACTGTTCCTTGGTTCTGTCAGTGTTGATACGACTGTATGACTATCGTCATGGCAGTGTTGCCGAGGCAATCCCTCGGTGTTGCCGAGGCAATCCCTCGGTGTTACCGAGGCGATCCCTCGGTGTTGCCGAGGCAATCCCTCGGTGTTGCCGAGGCGATCCCTCGGTGTTGCCGAGGCAATCCCTCGGTGTTGCCGAGGCGATCCCTCGGTGTTGCCTGATTACTTCGTCAGTGTCACTGGTCCTGCTGGTGTCCTGAGTTTGCTGTGTCAGAACTGCTGGGTTTCCTAGCAGTCATTATTCAAGGAATACTCAGTATAACAGGGTTTATTCGTGTTCCTGCCAGTGTTTAAAAAGTGTGCTCTGTCAGTGGGTGTCTTCATGAGCCTGTGTTGCTGTATGTATTTGGTGTTATTTCCCTAGCTAAAAAAAACTGTCCGCGCCATTAATTCGTTAAAAAACAATTATCAATATGTATCTGGGGATTTTAAGAAATTTGGGAGGAAAAGGATTTGAAGGATGCAGTCATATTGCGTATTAGAAACTTAAATGAAAGGGGTGAATTCCACAGTCCCTTTCCCTGGGGTGTAGAAATTCTCTTTTTCTTGAATTTTTCTTCAGACAAAATCCTCCAAGTATTAATTTATGTGTTTTCTTTAAAATGTGCTCCATAGTTGAGATGGTCCGATCTCATTTCGTGAACTTCCGACACCTGTGCTAGATACACACATACTGGTGTGATATATTTTCTGCAGATGAATTCATTTCAGTCGTGGAATGTACGTGTATGATACTAGAAGATCGTATGTATTTTCTATAAGCTCTGAAATTCAATAGTCCAGTCTGCCATTTGCCTTATTTTGATGGAAAGATGCCATAAGATAGTTCTTGTACTGCATTTCTCTCTGGTGATATCATATATTGCATTTTTTCATTCGGCCTTTACGAGACTGAAGGCGTTTCGAAAGAGAAAGTAATTTCTCATCACATGCGTATGATGCTTCCTTTGACACTTGTACAAGTATTACTATTAAGTTTGAAGTTTGAAGTGGTCCTATGATTTTTTCCCTTACATAATCATGACACGTGTTTCTAGAATACCAGCAGTTCACTTCCAATATCGTTAGTGTGGCGGGTGGGTCAATTGCTGTTTGTGTCGATTGGCGCTGAAAGTTTTTGATGTTGACTGGGTCTCTGGTGGGTAAAAGGGGCTGTACGTTTTCGTCAATTGAGGAATCTGAGTTGTGATCCTTGAGAAAATGGAGAAAGCTATGAAGCTGCAAATTACAGCGATTATTCTGTACAGGACAACAAATAATCCCTGCAGTTTGCAAGTGCATAGCTTTTCCGTTTTCCCAAGGATCACAACTCAGATTCCTCAAGTGACGAAAACGAACAGCCCCTTTGAAATGTTGGGGTTACGGTAAGTTGTCAGATAAGAGGCTGTATTAGGGAGGTTAGTGTACATGTATACATTGTAGAGAAGCTGGGATGTTGAGACAGAGAAGATTCAAGATTATGGTTTGATGACTCTAGTGAAAGAGCTCTGCCCGGGAGAGCCCCTGCCTGGTTGAGGGGGAGGGGACAGCTGACATTGGGCACAGTTTGGGAGAAAAGTGAGGTATCCTTGGGAATGGGATAGTTGAACTTGCGCACTGATTGGGAGAACATGGGGAGTTGTTGCTGATGGGATACTGAGTGAGTCTAACTCATCTGACCCCAAGTTTGTGCAGACGGTATCTTCTGTCACGTTTTCTGATAGCTGGGGAAATGAATTGGAAAGAATTTGAAGAAAATTTCTTTAGAGGGTTGACAAGAACCAACTACCTTCAAATATTTTTCAATCAATACCACAGGATGTGAGAAAACGTGGATGGAAGATACCGTCTGCTAGACTCGGCGGGTAGTCGAGTTAAGAGGGGGAACCTTCTTCCAGTCCAGGGGGAGAGTAAACATTAAAGTTGTATTTTCATTGGAGGTTATATTATTATGATTATTATTATTAGAATGCTCTGCCATCATTCCATAAATGTTGTTCACTAACAAGTGAAGTGAATGTTCGCGGAGACCAAGTCGATCGTTTTAACCCCTGAGCTGCCGACTGTTGAGATATGCTCTTAAAATTGCTCATGGATTTTATTCAAACAAAAGAGCTGTTTATCGTCTGGGAGAGGGGTGGAAAAGGTGGACATCTGTGAAAAAGTGTATATATGTAAAAAAAAATTTGATCACCTGAGTGTTAAAATATTATATGTACTGGTGGACAAGCCTTGTGGGTTGACATTGTATGCCTGTGTGTGGTTAAGGGAATTGAAGTCTGCTGACTGGACGACTCGTTGCAGGTTGGGAAGATGAGATTTTGTAATAGGCCTACTCCACCTGCAGACATGTCTTCTGTAAAGCATGGAAAAGAGCGACTGAAAAACCGTCGTTGGGATGTATATTAGGAAGCCAGGCTTTGTGATTGTAAAACTTCCGTGTCAGGTAGAACTTCTGCATTGGGCTTTGTCATGTTCAGGGTCTGTTCGCTGTTTGAACAATCGGCTGGTACTCATTTCTGTCAGAGCATTCTGTGGAGCCCAGCCAGTTATTGCAGAGTTCAGTTACCTTCGAATCACATGTCAGTATTGGATGGGGAATAGTAGACATTTGCGTTGGCAGCTCTTGTTTTAACAATAGAAGTGCAGGCGGCGGTTTTCGATTGAAGAAAAAAAACTTGCGCTACCTTCTGCTTACTGGAGAAGGAAATGATAACGCTTGTAGTTGTTTTTGTACATTTTGTATTGTGTAATATGTCACATTATCAAAGGTGCATAATGTTTTTAAAACATTCCGTTATAAAAAAAAATGTATAAAACGATTTAACAGTCTGCAAAAAAAGAAGAAAAAATAAAGAAAATAAGTCAAATCTTAGGACTTTTCTCAAAATTAGGCAGTGGAAAAAGTTAGGATAATCATGTAGCTCGTGAATTAAAAAAAAGTTTACTGAAATTTTCAGACTGATTGGTGTAATGTGAACATAAAAACAGCTCGAATAGATAATTACATCAGTTGTTACATGAGTTTGGACTGATTTAACGGTTTGCTACAGGCATAGGAAACAAAGATCTGCATTGTACAGAAGTATGTGCCTGTTGGATGTTGGAGTTGGGTTGCACTCAGAAACAGGCCATAAATATTCTTAAAAAAACAGAAGTATGCTACCTACATCTTGTCTGTTTGCATGAAAACAACATATACAATTACGTAAGAAGTAAGATCAATCATTTGGCCCGCTATAGTCTATAATTAATGTGCATGTGCCTGTGAGTATTTAAGTTTTCATCTGACGATGGATTTTGTGTTGCTCACTAAGAACTGAGTTATCCGCCTGTTGATATGCTGTAGATTAACCAATAAGATGGGGTCATGAAATTGCATGGTGCTAATGCCTAGTCACAGAGAAACATCTTGTGCAATTAGTAAATATACAGTCACAGTACATAAGTATATGACTTGTCTCATCATATTCATATTCATGTCGATAATGCTGGCTGGAATTGGAGAGCGAACAGATCAGAAGACAGAAGTTCCCACTTAGTTTGGAAATTCTGGCAATTTTCAAACTGGCGCCATCTATGACAACAAGTTTAAACTTTTCTGATGACTAATGGCCATGTGTTTATACTGCTCTCAAGTCTAATAGCCGCATATTTCTGAAATCGTTTTAAGTCATCGAGACTTTGAAGTGACATCAACCTTGAATTGGCGCCATCTAGTGAATGAGAACTATTTAAACTTATGCTGCTCTGAGTTCCGATGGCTACTTCGTTTGGAAATGACCTCAACATTGAACTAGTGCCATCTATTAGAAATAAGTTATGCTGCTCTGACATCTGTGTGTCAAACTCCGCATCAATCGTCATCCAACTGAGAAATAAATATTTTTATACGAAGACGAATCATAACAATAAACTCGTGCGTGAATGATGAAAAAAAATGCTTGTTTTATAGACGTATGAATGATGTAAAAAAAGGTGCACCATGAGTCTCTGGGTGATCTTTTTAATGAAATGTTTCTTGACTTAGCAGACAATTGTTTGCAGAACTGCTTGATTGCGAGTCCCGTACTTATCTTCAATTCAACTGTGTGTTTGCTTTGTCTATTTGTGTTAATAAGCCCTAAGACCAGGAGAAGTGACTTAGAGGCTGAAAATGAGATACGGTAAATTTGCACCTATATTGCCGTAAAAACATAAGGAAAATGCTTATTTGTTTGTTTTATAAAGCTTGACATTAAAAAAGAAAACTTGAATCATTTCCATCAGTCATCCATGAATTTTGTGCTTGAATCAGGTAAAAGTTTGAAAAAGGTTTTACGTTGCTTTAATTTCACTCCTACATGTAGAGTATTTTTGTGTGAAATAAAAATTGAACACATGTTCTAACAAATCCGAACAGATAGACGACGATGAAGTTGCATAAAGTATGGTGATATGTATTGACATGTATGCTCACTTGAACAAATGTGTAATTCACCTGTCCCCAGGTCTGAGCAGGCAGCATCTTCTGTTGAAGTTTCCTAAAGGCCTTGGATATGAATTGAAGACAATTTGAAGAAAAAAATCTTCAGAAATATGATAGGAACAACTTTTCTTGAAATGTTAATCAGCTCATAGGATGCGACGACACTTTGACAAAAGTTCCGTTTGCTGAATTCTGGGGGTAGATATGTAACCAGGAATTTTTCCAATCAACGAAATTACCGGTAGGATATATTTTGTTACAGAGAATATTTGACTCGGCGAAAAAGTACTGAACGATTGAAATTTCACTTTCTGCGAAAATCCACCTTGATTCTGTTCACGTAACCTGCTGTGATATCGACAAGAAAAATTGGTTAAAAACTCATGAATTCATCAAAATCTGTAACACATGAATTGAACTTTCCTTCTGATCCGTTTACCAATGATTTTACCTTCATTTATGGGCAGACGATTTGAACAAGGTTTTATCTGTCGAAACAGATCTGATGTCCGAAATGGTATTCGTAAACTCTATTTTATATGCTTGATTTTATTGACTAAGCTTTTAAATTGATCTGCCTTGGCTAACGACCCACGGTCTTGAGATTTCTAATAAATATCAATCTTTCGTCGTTTTAGTTACGGTACCCATTTGTTTGTGACCATCATGTCGTTGAAAATGCCCACCTATAGGGTACCTGGTAGTTGGTACGTTCGGAGGTGTGGTGTAGATTGTGACCAGGGTTCACAGAACAGGAACTAGTCTACTAATCAATCAGTATGTCATGTGCATAGGTAAACTTTTGGTCTGTCTGTTCACGCTGATGCAATAAGAATTTAACATTTATTCTTACAATGGTCACATTATAGGCATTTTTCATCAAAAATACAACTGCATATTCTGTTTACATCTATTTTGAATTAAACTCATGGATTGAGACAAATCTTGTTTATGCACAAAATTTCCCCCAAGTCCTCAGAACTGTAAAGTCCTTGGTATGTAAAATGTCCTGAAAGTCTTTGAAAAATAAACTGTTCCATTCAATTCTTAGTTGTCTTTTCTTTGAAATTTGTGTTCATACAACCAGGCCCACGGAGACGAGTAGTGCTTAAATGTATTTGGCACTGTGTTCGGTTGCAGCCGAATTGGCGGAGAGCAAAATATCATTGTATGCAGGTGATCACAGAGCCACTTTCAAAATCCTTGCTTGGAATGCTTGCATGTCGTGGATGTGTGCATTCCATCCTCATACTGTATAGAAAATGATCAAATTGCCATTTCGAAGTCATGTAATCTAAAGACACATCAGCGTAACCAGTGGGGTGGGGGCCAAACAACCTTACCGCACTTGAGGAACATTTGGTGGCATGGAAGAGTTTGGGATCCCTGGGTATGTATATTATACATGTATGAGTATTGTTCAACTGCTGCTTACCATGGGTTTAGAGGTTCTTAGCATCTGGCTGGTGGTGGGCGGTCTTGGACAGCATATGGCTGAAGCATCCTTGGAAGCGAGGAACATGTGCATATTTTCTCCACAGACCAGCAATATCCTCTTGAGACTTAAATGATTCGAACAAGAATCTCTATCTTTGGTTAATAAATATTTTATTCCTACATTCATGTCTCCAGTATCTACACTCTCTGTATACCAATCGCCACACTAATACAGTAGGTACATCATGATTATTTCAAGATGATCCAGTTTGTGAAAAAACTCATATCTTGTAGTTGTGAGTTCTTGGTAATTCACGTGAGCAGGAAACCTGCACTTGCACGTTTATAGTGCAGGAAAACATGTGAACGGTTCACTGTATATCATTCAAAGTGAAGCATTTACCATGAAGCTCAAAAATTCTACAGCATGTAAAATGTACATTCAAGGTGTGGAATGCAATGATAATGTTCTTGTACATCAGACTGGCATTTTCTGCACAGAAATGATTTCATGTCGATGATGAAATAAAGAAAGTCCAATTAAAAAGTTTCAAGACGTCAAAAGAAATTAGACAATTTTATCCACATCACAACTTTACGATAAAAACTATCATAAATAACTTTAATGTACTTTCCAACTACATAAACCAAACAATAAACCTAGTTCTATAAACATGATCAGGTGGTATAGGTTTCCTCTTGGTAAGTGGCACCCAAATCCATTCTGCACCACCTCAATAGTAGTGTGACTAAGTCTTATGCTCTCATTGGTTCTTAGTATCTTCACCATTATGAAAAATGGACTGTGGCTTTGGAGAAATACTGAGACTCAAACCAGCTAAAGGTGCTTATCGGATTCAGATTCTGATGCGTCTGTTTGCCCAAGCCAATGATTTTAATGCTACTTGATGAAGCATCCACCAGAAATCTCCTGCCCAAAGCATTCTCCCGCACAACTTCTATGTGGACCCTTCCTTGAAAGAGCATTGAAGCCACTGGCGTGGGACAACTGCACCGCCAAACACACCGGAACTCGGTTTTGGTGTGTCTCCAGAATAGTCAGAGGTGCGGTGCATTACTAAGGTGGTTAGAACAGATTGGTGCACACTCACAAGAAGAATGACAGTCAAGAATAACATATCTTGCACAATATAGCATCATAGATTATCTAAAGGGGTCTTCCTGTTGCAAGTTAACATTTCAAATTCAATGTGATCTCAAAATATCAGATTGTGATGAGATCTCAAAATATCAGATTGTGAAGTGGATCGCCATGTATGGTCAACATGATGAATACATTATCAAATGTTTGAAAATTGATACCACTGACTATGTACCAAGTCTAAGAATGTCATAAAAGGGGCCCACAAGGCACCAGATGGGTTAGGGCTGTTGATATGACTCCCGTTTTTGTCTCTGCAGGGTGTTTCCACTCTGTTCTGGCAGTGTGTAATGGAAGTAATGGTAGAAATATGGCTTGGCTTCTTTTTGCAGACCGCAGGAAGACCCTGGACATGTTGAGACTGAATGACAGTCATTCAAAGTTGTAAGATTCAAAGTAACACAAAATATCTGAAGCCATTTAACATGGGACAGAATTCATTAGAGTCAACCATAAACACATGAATAGGCTCGTTTTTACATGCGTTCAGTATAACATAATGCTCAGCAGATAACTGTTTTGAGGTCAATAAAATGCCTGCCGTCAAACCATTCGGCCTGAACTGACCACAGATACATATGTACAGAAATGTGGTCGATTTTGGTTCCACATTTATGAGGTGTTATTAACCCGTGACGTGTGATTCTCTCCCTCCGCTGGATGATATGAACGGTGCCTTCCATAACCAGTGATGACATGAGGTCAGTCCAGCTGGCCCGTCGTGATGCATCTCCTGTTAATAGTCCATGATGATGATGTCATAATGTGCAAGATGGCAGCGTCTGATAAGCAATGAATGACTTGGTCAGTTCTTGGATGACACCACAGCAGTATGCCTAATATCCGTCACCTTCGACGCCCGCCTGCGTCATCAGATCTGCGATGTTTTTTTCAAGGTCGTCGATGTTACGGCCCATGACGTCAAGTGAGAAATGGTTAAGGAAAACTTATGGATGTTATTTGGATGATTAGACATGGACGGAATGAGAAAATAACACATACATGTAAGACAAGGAGAACCACACAGGGCCAAAGAATGGTGCTAGGACAAGCTCAGCTAGCATAACATATACTTGGCTCAGGACAACACATGTGAAGGAGTGGTATTCAACTAAAGAAAACTAGCAAAAAACAAATACTTACAAACATAAAAATCTACATTTTATTACCTGAGGTATATTGATGGTACATAGTTTATAACGACGACCAAATATTTTGCGATTACGAAGTTGTATTATGTCACATAAGGTGCACCGAGTTGAACTTTTTAGAGTTAAAATCTGAATTTTGACACAAAACCTAAAAAAATTGCATATTCAGTGGTGACGTTAGTTTCGTGTGGTTCAACCTGCAACTAACACTTCTATATTCAAATATAAGCTCGGCACATCCTACTACAGTTTCGTAAGCATGCATCCAGATCTATACCGATAATTTACTTGACTTCACAAAGCATTTATGATGTTCACAAGTAAAGTCCAAGTCCAAAACATCAGAATATTATTGGTTTAGGCATATCACAGGTCCGCACTACATATTTCTGGTCATTCTGATAGGTGGAGGGTTCTTCAGGGTCAACCAATAGGAAGTCCAAACACTAAATATTTCTCCTCATCTCCTCGATCAATGCACTTGACCGCTATGCTCAGTGTTTTCATCATTAATTATCAACTCCAGCTTGTGTCATCAGGTCTGCCACGCTCTTCTCCAAGTTGTCAATATGACCGCTGACGTCTTCCAGTGACCAAGGTTAAGGAAGAAGACATTGAATCGAGAGCTATTTGCCAAATACAGCACAGTTAGCTCTTTTCATTGGGTGAACTTAATGCAGAGCAGGAGGAAACCGGAGTGCCCGGAGAAACCCTGCGCTGTCTCTACCATATGAAGAGTGTGGTGGATCAGTAATTGAATCTGTAACTTTAGCGGTGACAGAATGCAATGTTCCCACCACTATGCCACTCTGACCTGGCCAGAAAAAGACATGTAAGGTCGTATTTTAGAACGTTCCATAACATTTAGGTTAATGTTAAGGAACGGTCTAATACAGCCCGTAATCTCCATCATGATAATTTTATGCATTTTGAATGTAGTGGAAAAGAATGGCTATTTAGGCCAAAATCTATTCATAATTTCACAATCGTTTGAGAAAATAATGATTTGTGTGATCATATTTGCATTCATAAGTAAATATTGCTAATGGATTCCTGCTGTGATATTTTGTGTTGAATAGATCTTTTTGTTGTTGTAAAGGGACAATAAAATCAAGTGTGCATTCACTGTCAGTTCAGAGCAGTCCAACAACACAAATAAAGAAAGCCCCAGATAACATTTACTGTGTAAATGGATTGCAGTATACTCAAAGCCATTCATTCAATGTGCAGTGATCTGCTGTAAGCATTAGTCGCCCACATGGAAATTGTGTAACCTTTCAAATACTATAAGAAATACTTGTATAGGCAGGAGTGTGGTGATCTGATTGCAAAATAGGTGGAATTGCAAGCACTATGGGCATCTTTGCCTATCTACAGTCTAAGCTATAATCCACTTAAATTAATGTCATACAATCACATAACTACTGGTATGTACAACATACCGCCCGAATACCGCTCAGTGTACAATGTGTATTCAATGTGGTCAACTTGTGTGTCACTCTGAGCGGTATTGGGGGGACATTCCGGTATTTCAAAACACCAAGCAATACATCAACCAAGTTAAAAAATCCCTCTCATACAACAAGCAAGCGTGAAAGTAAGAAATGAAAAACCTCAGTATAAAATTAAAATGATATAAAAGGATATTTCTATCGACAATTCTGTCTGACATGTTCTGGAACTTGTCTTGCATCTGCTGGAGCATGGTCTGAACCTGAAAGTGGAAGACGAGGAGGATAAGCATGGTTAAAATGCTTGATTTATAATCCTTTTAATAGGATCACTGCCATGACTGCATGGGTTCAATCCCAGGCCTTGGTCACACAAAAAAGTTGGGTGAAACTTAAAAGCCATTGTCCCTTGTACCCGAGTCCCTTTGCCAGAGCAAGAAAAAGATGCCACACAGGTGAACAGCAGCCTGTAGTGGACACTTTAGTACCTCCAGCAAAATTGAACTGGGTGAAACTGTGTGTACGGTACTGTAATGATGATGATGAAGATAGAAATTCTCAGCACTGACAATAATGATCAGGCATCAGACATGTACCGCCGGTGATTCAGTGGTGCAACAAGTTCTGAACTGATTTTTAGGCTATTTGCAGGAGGAGAAATTGGCTTTTGTTCCTTCTCAACCTCAATTTGTAGGTCATGTAAACAGCAGCTCTTTTGCAAAAGGAATAATCATGAAGTACATTTCACAAGCACACTATTCTACAAAAATATGTAGGCTTAGTCTGCTTATACAAAGCAAGGGGCCACCTAACAACACATTGAGCAAGACAATCTATCAGTGAAATGAGTCCAGGCTTGCCATATTTGGATTCACCTGGATTAGGATGAGATAATCCTTTCAACAAACACATGAACACTTTGCTTTATTAACTGTTTTAAGAAGTACAACTGGAGTGTGAAAATGGAACCGCATTATAAATGAGAGGTAATGACATTATTAATTAGCTTAATAAGCTTGCTTAGCATATTAATTATGAACAACTGGCCCAAACCCGTCGATTCAGTACAAGGCCCTATCCAAGGAAGTTCCCTAGCCTAACTTCAAAACAGACCCTTTGAGTTTACAAATTAGAAATGCAAAATTTCAGATTTATTTGATTTGGTGATTGATTCATCCAATAATCTCTGGCAAGATAATATAGGCCTAGGCCTATTTGAATCTGGGAGTTTGATTTGACAACCATTCTTCCTGGTGATGAGGGAAGCCATAGGGCAGACCTAGCCATGATAGGCTAGGCCTACCTACCGCATGTACTGGTCCCGGTAGGCCTACATATAGGCCTACGCTAGACCCTACATTCACTTTAGCACTTGGAAGTCAAATTCCCTTCTAACAAAAATAGATAAGCGAGCAAAGCGTGGAAGCGTACCATACATTTTAGAAGATATATGCGTTGACCAACTAGGGCCAGCAGGCCTACTTCCAAGCATGCACATAATAGGGTAGTAGGCCTACAGGTATAGGCCTAAATACCATGCATGTGTGGGCAGGGCACTGACTGTATGTACATATGTAGGCCTAATGTACATTCTGTTCTGGCACTGGCAAGTGTTTTTTTACTGGGCATGAGAAATTCACTGCACATTACTTCAGATTGCATATTTCAAGAATAAATTCGGGTTTAAAAGAATCTTGAGTAGATTAGAGAAATGACTGTGTACTTACATATCCAGTTAGATCCTGGATTGTCTTAGGATCAGCTGCTTGAAGAGCGAGTTCAGTATTTCTGTCCGTCATTTTGATGCAATGGTTGGTATGTGACGCGATAAAGTTGAAAGGTCAATTAAGCGGTCAAGGACGAAAATTAGCAACCTCGTACCTCTGACACGAGGCTTGCTTGCTCCGAGACCGGTTCTTTATCGGCGAGCACAAGGGATCAGGCCACTATGCCCCTGGAGACGAGGTTAAAAAATCAGGTGCCCGCCGTACGGTGCCGCCATCTTTGAGTCAAACGAGGAAGACGCTGCAATGCCAAATTTTGGAGATGGCTATCTCGATGCGGGCTAACATTTTTTGGAATTCTGTGTTCTTGGGCTGTCTGATAATTGTAACATCTGTGATATCAGATTCTGAGGGGTACGTTGAAGCATTTGTCTTCAAAAAGCGGCTCCAAAAAAGCTTCCGTGCCGTGTGTGGGTCGGAGCCGAAAATGTCGTCTGGCTTCTGTTGTTCTGCTGCTCAACTCATTAGGCCTAGGGCCTAGGCCTATGCTCATGAAATCAATGAAATGAACTGGCCTGCATGCATGCCACACGGACACACTGTACATAGCACAGGGCACTTTAGTGCATGCTGCTGTGCTGTGGTGGGATCAACATCAATATACGGGTAGGCCTAGGCCCAATATTAGTTCCCTCGGAAGACTTTCAGTTTCAGAATGAGTGTCAGTGATTCGGTCTTCTTGGTTCGTCCTTCCGATTCCGCGTGCACCGGGCGGGCGGCCCTTCTTCACTGTTCACCATTCACCACTCGCACCAGCACCGTCATGACACGGCACTGCACTGGGTTGTTGTGTTGTAGGCCTAGCGTCCGCGACACCAGTGTGTGGCGTCACTCCAATTGCGCCGTCGTTATTGCGTTGCGTCACTCCAGGCCTGACTGAGAGGGGGTCTGTGGGTCACCCCACCCAAGAACATGAAGAAAGGAGGGTTCACGGGGTCTCCCCCGATTAGGCCTAGGTAACAGAGCTGCACGCGCTCGCGTGATACACATCACATGTTTAACCATATATGGTTGGAAATTCTAGCATTTCCCTGCAGAAGCTCATTGTAACCATGGTCACAATGTAACATATGGTTACACTGTATAATACTATACTAGGCCTACCGCGGAACTATACAAAGAGCCCGAGTCTACATCATTTCTTTACAATCATTCAGCAAAGGCATGTATGTAGGATTCCTACAAACTAATTCGACTGTGTTGGAAGTTGCAGCAG
>NMRB01000551.1:285506-305029 GCA_002633025.1 Notospermus geniculatus
ACCACCCCGTTCAGATGTATGGTTGAACCCAAGTTCCCACAAAAGTCATCCAGGCCTGTTATGTCACTGTTATGACTGTATTGACAATGGCAGTCAACAATAGGCCTTAGGGTCTTCAGAGTGTTCATGTTCTTCCAAATGAGTGATATCAAACTACTTTTGTGACTTTTTTTGGTACTTTCATTGAATACAACTGGATTATTTTGCAGGTAGGTGACACATGGCTCATTCGCGAACCTATAATCCAAGTTTTTTTTGAAATATTTTGGTTCTAATATGAAACTTCAAGGCTTCAAACACCTATTGTCTTAAAAAATTACTTCAAATGTTATTGATTGTTGTACCATTTAAATTGGTCTGAAACACAGAATTATCCCTCCAAATTGCAAGATCGTAGCTCTTTCAGTTTTCCCACAGATCACAAATCGCAATCTTGAATTCAAAGTGAAACAGCCCCTTTAGATCAACTTAGTCATTAAAAGTCTTTAAAAAGGTCATAAATTTCATGCTTAGGTGAGAGTATATACCATGTTAATTCCAAAGTTCTGCACGTAGGCCCCTATACTATAGGCCCATTTGATATAAGTGTGGACATCCACATGCTGTGGACTGCAAAAAAAAGTAGAAACAAAAAAATAGAAACCCACAGGAATGTTACATGTACATGTAGTTGATAGGCTCAGTTTACCCATAAATTTTGTGGTTTATTGAGCTTTTTGAAGTTTTCGGCTCCATGGTGGGCTGACTGCTTGCTCATCATTGTTGGAGAAGTTAGTTAGACAGTAGGCCTATTTTGTCACCCACTAAACACTACCGGTATATTCATTAAATTATCATACATGGACAAGTACATGTATGTACTTATTTTGCATATAGGCCTATTGACCCAAACTGACAATGTCCCATTCATTTCCATCTTGATATCTATTGATCTGTGATCACCAGTCTCAAATGACAAGTGCCATTAGTACTGACAAACCCATACCGGTATTTAACCCTTTCTAATCTACTTCGTTGAATTTACAGGCAATGTGTTCTCCGAGGGAAGACTTGTTCAAAGCTCAAAAGGGATCCAAAATGCACATTTTGGTATCACGCAGGATGGGAAAATATTTGTTGGGTGGGTAAAATTTCATTTGTCTGTCCCAATTGTGAATTGATTTAAAGAATAATACAAAAGTGATTCCGTAACCCTGAGTGCAGATTTTCCATTTTCCTCCTGTATTATAATAAACAATGCTTGATTTCATCTTGTTTGGCCACGTGGATAAAATGATTTCATATTTTGGCCACAAGATCTCACTTCTATACCGTAGTTCTTTTTCCTTATCTTCCAGTTATCTTAGTGAAGAAGACCTAACGAAATTCAAGTTTGCAAATCTTGTTGGCGGTGTGATATGGCTCGTGAGACGAGGTGAAAGTTATATTGATGAGGCAATGAAGGCAGAATGTCAAGACACTGAGGAGACAGGTAGGGATAAATCTTTCTGCTGATTGCAGAGCCACTTTATAATTTCAATAACCATGGATAAGATAAGAGCTCTGCTGATATTGGACGACTGTAAGTCTGGCGCAGTAGAACCATCAGTGATGTTGTCCTGTGATATATACTCTAACTACCTACCATTGTCAGAAATAACTTCAACTTGTTTCATAATTTCAGGTACATTGCAGCGATTTGTTGATGTTCTGTCTGGGAGGACGGCCATTGGTCATGACAAGGCTGGAAGGATCGTTATGGTCACTGTAGATGGAAAAACGGGTCAAGCCGGGTAAGACATGAAATCTTCTGCATATCACAGAGTAAGGGACCGGACCCTGTCAACCCCTAGATGGAGCCATAAACATGATTATGTTAGGGCATTTCAATGAAAGTTGAGTTGCTTATTGCCCTTTATACTAATACATGTACAACATAACTGAGAAAGAAATACGGTTGTGGAAACAGTCATGGATTAACAGTCAAAGTCCCTCTCTCGTTTGCTTGAATGCAGTCTTTTCATGGCTTACCAACCCTTTTCCTCGAAGCCTGTATTTTGGCTCTTCTCATGGTAATGATTCTCTTGTACGGTAATTGTGTGTTCTTTTCTTCAGGATAAATTTGCGAGACTATGCTGACTTCCTGATCAAGCAAGGCGTGTACAATGCTATCAACTTGGACGGCGGAGGGTCTGCCTCGATGGTCCTAAATGGAGTCACAATCAACTATCCATCTGATGAATGGTGCATATTTGACTGAGTTTGGGTCTCGGCGTCACTTTAAAAAATTCTAGGCTTGATAGATTACATGTACATTTATGGACTTTTTAAAAACAGTCCCAAATCTGATGACGACTTCCATGACACACACAGATAATACAGAAGTCTATAATATATCCTCAAAGTTGTGTTGCTGATTATCAAAATGGTTTATATTCCAGTCCTACCCATCCTTTTGTATGTGATCGAAAAATAACAACAATTGTATGTGCCCATGAGCCCGAGTGTCGCCCATCAGCTAACTGTAGTGGTCATGGGGAATGTGTCAACGGCAAGTGTGTTTGTTGCCATCCTTGGTCTGGGGCAGCTTGTGATGTTGTCAAATGTGCCAAAAATTGCAATGGGAATGGTAAATGTACTGCAGGTGAGTGCTTCTTGAGTCGTTGTCTTAAAATTGCACTGAGAGCAAAGGGAAAAATGTGATTTCATAGGTATTTGTGTACCAGTATAATGATTGGTATTGTTTCCTTCCTTCCAGATGGTTGTGCCTGCAAACCAGGGTGGATGGGTTCACTATGCAATATCACATGTCCAACTGGTAGCTATGGAGTCAAGTGCAATATGACGTGTATCTGTGCCAATGATGCCAAGTGTAGTCCTCTTGATGGAAGTTGTGCGTGTGCACCTGGATGGTCAGGATCAAGATGTGATCTGCGTAAGGATGTTTTACATACTAGTATCAGCAAATGTTGTGTATCCAATGGGATAATCAATGTATCTCTGACTATGCTGGATTTAAATAAAATACCGGTAACTGAATTGGATTTATTGACTTGGCTTGCACTGTATTCCTTTACTGTAGTGAACTCATATTCATCAGCTGTGCAGTCACTGTATTCATTGACTGTGCATGCTTTGTATTTGATTATGCAGGCATTTTGTATTCATTGACTATACATGCTTTGGATTCACTTTCTATGCTGGCATTTTATTCATAACCATACATGCTTTCTATTCATTGACTATGCTGTCATTGTTTTTTTACTGTGCATGCTTTGTAGGCATTTTTTATTCATTGACTGTATATGCTTTATATTCATTGACTGTGCTGGCATTGTATTCATTGACCATGTTGACTGTCATTCATCCTGCATATTCATTGACTGTGCTGGCATTGTATTCATTGACTGTCATTCATCCTGCATATTCATTTACTGTGCTGGCATTGTATTCATTGACTGTCATTCATCTTGTGTATTCATTGACTGTGCTGGCATTATATTCATTGACCGTGCATGTTTTGTATTCATTGATTATGCTGGCATTGTATTCTTTGAGTGTTGTTCAGCCTTCGTATTCATTGACTATGCTGACATTGTATTCGTTGACTATACAGGTTTTATATTCATTGACTTTGCTATCATTGTATTCAGTGACTGTGTATGCACTGTATTCATTGGCATTGGCATTGTATTCATTTACTCGACAGGTT
This sequence comes from Notospermus geniculatus, assembly GCA_002633025.1. Lineage (NCBI taxonomy): Eukaryota > Metazoa > Nemertea > Pilidiophora > Heteronemertea > Lineidae > Notospermus > Notospermus geniculatus. The sequence goes on from NMRB01000551.1 coordinate 289,198, forward strand.
TCATATTTACTGTGATGACTTTATATCCATTGCCCCTGCAGGCTTCAGCATGGTTTTTTAACATCTTTCTTCCTCTTTTCAGCTTGCTCTCAAGGCCATTATGGTGCCAATTGCCGCGGTATATGCTTCTGTCCAGATACCTGCATATGCAACCCTGTCACAGGTGCTTGCAATGAATCCTACGTGGATACTACATTCCTACAGAGTGAGTGTTGATTCTTTAAAGTAATCTTCCTGAAGTTTCCAATGGTCAGTCCTTAACAGTCTCTTCTGATGATACTTCTCCTATAGATGGCCTAGCATGTGTGGCCCAGTCGGTTGCAGCGATAATTCTAGGGTTCCAAAAGGTATGGTGCCAACTTGAACCATAAAAATGGTAGTTGATGGCAAAACGGGCACTTTACGCAAATCCTACGGAGAAACTTTGACAAGTCAACAGTCAATGGTCACGTTTTGAAATTGTGGAATAAGAATTCAGACCTTTTTTTTGCGACTGGAAGTCAGGCTTTATGGTAAGTTTGGTAAGGCCTTAGTTTGGAACGGATTTGTCTTGTTTTTCAGCCGGTGCTTGCTTGGCGAAAAAAATAATCAAAAAGAAACACTTAGTTCGGGAGCAAACAGTGCCGGACTACAAGTAAGTATGATCATTTTCTTTCACTGAATCACACTGAGCCATCTCATTTTCATGTATCAAGTGGTGTCAAATAAAAGCACATGAATTGTGACAGTGTTCTTCATTGCTTGGATATTCTCTTACTATTTGTTGACATGAATACTGCTTTGCTTCATTTCTACTGTGCAGGTGTTCAAGAGTCCTGTACAAAGCAGAATAAAAAGCATTTTCTATGTTTTATTCGTGCTGTCTGTGAATACAAAAAAAATACAGTTGTTATTGAGTAAACTTTTTGTTGCACCACTCTGTATACTTGTAATAAATTCCTGGGATGGTGAAGGGAGTTGTTGCATTTCATATTTTGCCATTGTTCAATAAATGCTATGCTTTGGTGAATACCCAAACTTGAAAGCAAAACTTTGCCCTGGGCTGGGTTGCACAAAACTCATGTTAGCACTAACTTGGTGTTAGCGCTAACATTATGTTAAATGACGTAAGAAGACAATGGATTTTTACGTCATTTAACATAAAGTTAGCGCTAACACCAAGTTAGCGCTATCGTGAGTTTTGTGCAACCGGGCCTTGTTGTTCTCCATTTTATCTTTATCCCTCATGGCTACAGCCTTGGTAACGGTCTTTTTTCTGGTGAGATAAGCCTACCTATCTGTTTCTATTTTTAGACCCTGGATAGTGGCGGTTGTGTGTCTTACAGTGGTTGCCATGCTAAGCATCATCGTCAATATAGTGTTGGTGTATCGATATTTTTTTCGTCAGAATCGCAATGGGAGTAGGAGCTTATTTGCAAATTTGGAGCTATGACACGTTTCCCTTCATTATCCGTACATTATTGTTTCGGGAAATGGGACCATGGAACCTAGCGCTGGAGAAGGGAAATTGATGGAAACCTATCTCTGAAAGAGGGAGATTTCAAGTGGAAACGAAACCTCGTTGGAACCTACTAAATGATATGACAATCCCTAGGACATTGGTGATGGTTGTACTTGTCAGTGTTTAGTGGAAATCTGTCTCCTTATCCACAGGAGCCTGTACAGTGCTCAGAGATATTATGGTTGGGTCTCTTTATGTCTGGATAGTCATTAGGGATACAACTAGGGGTTAGCATTAGGGTTACGCCCCTCTTAATTCATCCCAGCATCCCTAAAATATAAATATTAGGTGCTAAGCATAGAGCACAAAAAACGACACACAAAATGATAGTAAACATAAAGTCGTCTCCGAATTTCGCAAATTTTTGACCCCAGCCGGTGTCTTCCTCAGGTACTTTGTAGTAGAGACCTAGATGTGAATAAGCTGGATTCGCCCTAAAATTCCCCCTAAAATATTAGGGGTGTATAGGGATGCAAGGGGTCAACTAAAGAGGTGGTCAGCCCTAACCTGAGACTCCTTGAGTAATTACTGTACTGGCTCCTGTGCCTCATCCCTCCTATGGTAACTGCATGAAACATCAGGTATAGGTGTGTTTAGGTGATGGATATAGACATTCCCATCCCTTTAGAACTAAAATATTGTTTTTTTTGTTTTGTAGACTTTGGATAGTGAGCCTCGTGTGCCTTTCTGTGATCGCTGCATTCAGTATCGTCCTCAATATATCGTTAGTTTGCTACTATTCAAAATGTGGCAAACAATCGCCAATAAAATACGAAAAAGTCGGATCGCCGTTTTCAGCTGTTGCGAATCACATGACGTATGTCGATAGTCCGTCGCAGAGTTCAGACGATGAGAGTGACGCAGAGGTCAAAGATTGGAACGTAACTGGGGAGCGTGACAAACTTGTCCAAATTGATGAACCATCTGATAACATGAATAAGGACAAGGGTTCGGGGAGCTAACAGTGAATAAAATGGCCAACTTTCTTGATGCCATGTTGGTAATCTGTGTTCATTAATGTCTTCCAATATTGAAGGTCATGGTTTGACCTTGTGAAGAAATGAGTATTTTGAATTTATACACCGCAGTTTGTTCCATCACTTGTTTGATTCTTCTTCCATAATGTTGATTTTTGTGCTAAATATTTTTCCATCAGTTGTAATAGTTGTAAAGAAAGGATCATTTTGTGCTCAGCAGGGGTTGAGAAACTGTCGAATATGACATCAGTAGCTGATGAACATAGGTAATTCGTTGCATGAATGAGTAAATTTCACAATACATGTACCGGGTATCTAAAGAAATTTGAAATCAGCTTCAGCTCTTTTGGAAATGGAACAAGGATTCTAGAGGAAAGCACATCAGTGGATGTATCTGGGAGGTCTAATTATGTAATATCTGTAGTCCCTGCAGCGGGTGTGTAGATCTGTTATAGTTTGCAGATAATGTCCCAATTTGGGTAAGATCAAATCAAATGTCCAGAGTTAGATGATTTCTGACAGCATGTTGTTTCCATACCATCCAAATGAGGACATGCAACCGTATACATGTGTACAGAACATGGACTTGACTTGTGTCCCCACTTATGAAACATAGAATGGAATGTCCCATTTGACATGTTTGAAAAAACATATGGGGGTGCAGGGGGTACATTGTGAGCCTGTCTCTGCAAGGTACAGTGTGCGGGCTCCATAGATGCAGTTTCTGTTTTTTGTTGTTTTTTTACGAGGATGTGGTATATTTCTTGCCAGTGGCACTCTACTTTCATTTAGGCCTAAAAAGGTTAACTGGTGTTTCACTTTCTTATCTTAACTTCTTTGGCTGCAGAGCAGATATTCATTTTTTACGATCAGTTTTGTATCGTAGTTATTATTTTCACAGTGGGTTACAGGTGCTTTAGCATGGGAATGTACATGTACAAAAGAAAGCTAATGGACATATCTTACAATTTGTACTTCTTGCCCAAGAAAATTAAATATAATGATGGTAATCTTTTTGTTTACTTTTCAAAGTTTTACTCAAACAATCCCTAAAATACGGTTCACTGGTTTTGGAGGGATTTTTTGTTGTACTGATGTGAAAGAACAATGGTGCTTCTTTGACAAAATATGAGAAAATATATATTATTTATGAAGAATACATGTACTATCCTTAATTTATTTCAACTTGAATTCAGCTGGAATGTACAGTGAATGAGGAACCATCTCAAATTTATGCGATGCTAAAATAAAAAGAATTCATTAGGAGGTTGATTATTACCACTTAATTTTTACTCGCGGTAAGTTCCATCTTGCCCTGACAAGTGTTGCTATATCACACCTACTCTCGCTCAATACACAGTTCGAAGGGCGAAGTGACCGTAGGCCTTGATATGTCAAGATGGGTAGGTTCTCAAATTGACATTGGCGGGCACATTTTCTTTTGCAATTTTGAAGGAGAAGGGTCCAAAAAGAACTGGAAATTTCATTCATTTTTGGCATCACTTGCATTCTGAGATGATCCCTGCAGCAGCTAGTAATTCATATCACAGTAATGATTACAGTATAATAATTGTCTATTTACTAACATGGTACTTTAACAAAAAGCCTTTTTACCACAGCAGAGTTTTGAAGTCACTTCACACTTCTACCCAGTTCTCCAGGATCTTTCTGGGAATTCGAGGAGCAGCTCATTATTCAGATCCTTTAAACTAGTTTAAAGTACAAATGTGGCAATACATGTATGTTTATAGAAGCCTCATATTATTACAACTTGAATATATGTGTGAACTCCAAATCAAGTAATATAGTTTTTACCTGGAATAATAGCACCTATTGTTAGAAAAGATGACATGATGTTTGAACTACATTTAAAAAAATCACATGATGTAGAAGTGGCTTTTGCCATGGAAGTATTCTTTATAATACCTCGATGCTGTCACAAGGTTCTTGCAGTTGCTCAGATTTCAAAACAATTTGGATAGATCGTGCATTATTTCTGTCACAATATGCCACGGAGTGTGTTGAAAAAACCTGCACACTCTTACGGTTGTTGTATGTTGTGCATGGTCCAAGATTGATATTGGACTTATTCCATTCCTGCAACCATTGAAGTCCAAAAGGCTGCTTGAGAATGAACTAAAGATATTAGAACATGTTATAGATCCTAAGTGCAACTGAAGCCATAGCATACAAATTTACTGTGTAATTGCCCATTTTACACACAAGGCCCACACTCAAATGAACAGGGTTATTCAGTGGTCGTTTTCCTCTCCGAATGTAAAAAGCACTCCTTGGGCATTGCAAAAGTCTTGAGTTATAAAATGAAGTACATGTACTATGTACAACAACAATGGTACCATGCAGTGCAATCATAATTTTGATGTAGGCTACATGTAAATGAAATTCTGTCTGTTAAAGTGCCACTGTATGCATGAGGCATGCCTCAGTATTGCTCCCCTGGTGGCAGAATGAGGAACCAACATGATATGACTGGTGTCCCTTCCCGGCCAACCATATGAAGCCAGTGGTCGCCCCTGGTTAGACTGATATTATGTTGAAAACTTAGCTGACAGAAATGACCGCCCCCTATCGTTTTCATTACTTGAAAAGTTCACTGCCAACACGCTGTCATAGCATGACTGATCCTAAATCAAAGAAGATACCATGCATCAACCCGTTCTTTTTGTGTGGCAATGGTATCAATGATCGTTGAATTGAAATACATGTATATAGATTTGAAGGACTTGTCGAGCATGCATAACTGAGGTTGCCTAAACTTCAAAGGTTACATCGGCTGCCACGAGATAGTAAATTAGTGCATAGAGTGGCACTTTAATGTTACAAAATGTGGGTATTTTGTATTATCCACGAAAGGCATTGAATTAAGAATAGAACAGAATAAAGCCTCATTTGTGGTCTTCATGATTTGATTTGTTGATTTGTTCCACATAGAAAGCCCTCATGTTAAATCTGTTGTAGGCCTAAGATCATTTCATATCAGGGTTGCTTCTTTGGAATACCGGTACCGTAATTCTTTAGTGATCAAATACAGTAGAACTCGCGTAACTCGGCACCTTCGGGACTGGGAATTTTTTGACGACTTACATGAAGGACGAGTAAAGATAACTCGTCATGATGACGACTTGCATATAACTCGTCAAAATGACGACTTGCAGTCTAACTCATCAGTGACGACTTGATGTCTGTGCTGGGAATTCTTGGTTCCCGTGCATTGTACATGTGCACGTACGTCTCTACATCATCTTGATCTGTGTGGGCTGCGGAAACAAGCGTGCACCAAGGAGTACTGTCGAGATAACGTCGTCGTCTGTCAAGGGATACCATGTATTTCACATCAGGCCATATGTTAGGGAAACTTTGATAGTTCAGTGTGAGGAAGGAATTGTTTCCCTAAAGGGCGGCGCACACGAGCGACAATTTTGACCGATTTGTCGGCCGACTTGGCTTCCGACCGCCAAAGCGACAAGATTTGGCGCTTCTGATTGGCTGATGTCTAGTCGCACCACCAGTCTCGTCGGCGGTCGCCCAGATTTAGTCGCTCGTGTGCGCCGCCCTTTACGCAATAAGTGCATCAAAACTGGACCGGACTCAAGTCGGGAGGGTTCAAGGAAACCTGTGTGGGGCGTTTCGCCAATTGCTCAATGAGGTGCAGCTGAGCGAGATTCATTGAATCGCTGATTGATCCATAGGCAACATGCGTCAAATCGTTTTCCGGCGGTGACGAGTTACAGGTGTACTTTTACATGACATTTCTATTACATGGGACTGTCAGATTAGTGACGACTTGTATTAAATGACGACTTACAGATGACGACTTGTGTGCATATTTTTAAATGGAATTAACGTTGTAGTTAATCGGGACTTTCTGGCAGGTGCCGACTTGTGCACTGTGACGGGTTATACGACGTCGAGTTACGCGAGTTCTACTGTATCTAGTACTTTCGGTATAGTCTCTTCCTCATTGCTCAAGCCTATGGTAGTTTTTACACCTTGGAAGGTGTCATGTGCACCGTGGTCTTCTGAAGGCCGTGCTGGTGTTGGATCAGGATGTAGGTCTACGTCTACCATAGAAATAATTGGCTCCTCCGTTGGCTGTGAAGATGCACCAGGGGCTGCAGGATGAGAGGTTTGCTGCTCACTTTCCCCTGCTGCTGGTGCATTTTCAGGTATCAGAGGAGATTGGGGTCCAGGCTCCACCCCATCCACATCTCGTGGTGGTGGATTCGGTTTGGGATTCGGTTTGGGATTCGGTTTGGGATTCGGTTTGGGATTCGGCAGGTGTTCTTGATTTGCTCTGACCCGTTCTTCCTGTCCACAAATTATGACTTTCCCTGTGAATGGAAAGAATTCATCAGCCCACATATTGTACCCTCTTTTGAATTGATATTTTGAGAGAGAGGTCTGTAGCTAGCAGTGTTAGTTATCACTATTGTAGGCCCTACGTACTGTTGGAAAAAGAAGCAAAATCAGGATTTTTCAAGAAAGGGGCACACCTTCCTAGAATGTATGGAGAATATGAATGCCATTGTATGCATGAAATATGCCTCAGTATCCCTCCCCTGCGTTGTGGCAGAATCAGCCAACGTGATAAGACTGGTGTCCTGTCCAAGCCATACGAAGCCAGTGGTAAAAAGGTAGACTGATAATATGTCGAAATCTTCACTTCAAAAATGGCTGCCGTCGTTTCATAAGGTCATGAGGTAGGCCTACCATGCGTCAAATCATTCTTTATGTGTGGCCACTGTCTCAATGCCTAATTCGTAACTTAGGTCATTCAAATACTAGTTGAGCATGGCAGGCATAGAGGTTGCCTGAAGGTCAAAGGTTGGGAATGGCGCTTTGCTAAGCGTGTAAGCTTTAGTAGTTTTGGATAACTTACCCTTTTTCCAATAACAGATCAGAGCAGTGCAAGCGACAATGGAAATAGTGAAGAATATGCCCGCAACAACACCAAAAGTAATCACTAATATCTCGCTGACACCCCAAAATGAAGGTTTCTCGGCAGATTGAGTAAGACTCGTCCCTTGAGTGGTGACTATTCTGTGGAAGAGTGCTTTTTTGGGCGTGATGGGGGAGGCATTGCTGGCTCTGGTGGTTGGTCTACTGGTGGTGCTCGTGATGGATGTACGAATGGAGACTATGTAGTCGTAACAGGCTGGAGAGAAATAGATAAAGGGACAAATTATTAAAGTGTGTTATGTATCCGCACTACTTTTAAAGGGGAACGATATTGCCACTTTTTGTCGATAGCTGGCGCCACCGGTGGTGATTGCATCATTCTCCAATGCCGTATTTTTGTCTTCGCCCCAGTTTTGGATACAAATGCATACGTGGATACCAGGAACGAGAGTTACTCTACATGGGGTGAGGCTGATAGGCCTAAGTGGTAGTTTAACAACATTATCGTATCAATAGAGGTCTCCCTTAACGCGGGTATGCTTAGCGCAGGATATAATGGAAGACAGTGCCTCTTTAAGTGGTGTATTTCATCCGTTTCTGTCCTCGAATGCTCTGTCGTCAATCGAAGGATCAAACTACCCTTCTGGGTACCACACATAAGGTACAAAATCAGATGCCCATTTACATTTTACTTCCATTTATTTTCATTTCATTTTGAACGAAAATAAATTCTGCCTCCTGCTTCTGCTGTACATACACAGAAAAATCCATAAGGTAGCTTGGTACAATTTATGTACCAACTTGGTAGTGGACGTTTTTTTTAATTAGATGATATCAAGAATATATGAAATAGAGTCGGGTTTCTAAGGTGAAAGACATTGCTTCTATAGATCATATCAAGAGATGGCGCCTCTCAATGTATTAATCTTGAGGACAGATTGTATTTGATTAGGCCTACTATATGTATAACATACCTTTGCATAGCGTTTTACAGTTATAGTTGAACGGACTGTTCAGGTCACCGCCATTTATGATGTGGGCACATTCATTTGAGCAGTTTTTTCTAAATGAACCAGCGTCAAGATAATATGTTGTATCACATACTGTTGAGGCCTGGATGCCCGTCAGGGAGAGACAGGTCAAAATACTGAAATCACAAACAAAACAATTCATGCCGATTGCTATTGAGTCACAGACGGGATCCTCAGAAACTTATGAAAATGAAACCAGTGTAACGTTTTTCAGTGTGGCTCATGTGCCAGTGTGCCGTTAGGCCTACAATACGTTGACGGAATAAGGCGTCACTTGAGCCGAATCGGTAGATGTCGTCCTGGGTAACCCTAAAGTTTACCCAGGACCAATCTGGGTAACCCTAAAAGTTACCCAGGACGATCCTGGGTAAACTTTAGTGCACTAAAGTTTACCCAGTTTGAATTCGCGCGATACAGGTGCCCATGCCTCCACAGTGCCGCTGGCAATTTCCTGCGCCAGTGCATATAAGTTCATCCCGAACTAGTCACTGCAGTTTGACGTCACGTTTACCCCTTCAAACAGTTCGTATTTTCCTTCCACGAACTTAACCAGTTTCTTTTTGATTTCTCGACCTTTAGATGTGAACTAACCGTCCCTATAAGATGCGATCGAATTCAAATACATCTGCAAATCCTCCGCAGCTACACGAGTGACGTTATCAGCTGCCATTTTTGCCGATTTGATGGATTTCGTTCACTGATGTATGACTAAGTGCCGCTTTCAAGATCCTCGACCACAGGTGTAAAAGTGCGAGAATTTCAAACTGGGTAAACTTTACTACACTAAAGTTTACCCAGGATCGTCCTGGGTAACTTTTAGGGTTATCCAGGTTGGTCCTGGGTAAACTTTAGGGTTACCCAGGACGACATCTACCGATTCGGCGTCACTTGACAATGAGGGATACACAGAGAAAATGTGTGATTTCAAAGTTGGTTTTAACACACCTGTTTTACAACTTTGAAATCAACCAATGTAAAGCTTGTAAATGCAGCACTTCCAAGCTGAAGCGTTGCATTTGTGAGACCTTCATTTTTGAGTGAACTTACCCCAATACGTATGGCGAAAACGCTCCAAGGGAGATTCTTCCAGGAGATATGAAAATCCTGGTCATCGTGAATTTGCCATCCTGACCTTGCTCAACTGATAGGTAGCCCTGCATGCCTTTCGTCATTTACGTCGGATTATATATAGAATAGTATGTCAACAGTAAAACTTTACATAGTAAAACTCCTTGTCGGATTTACCAATCGAAAATTTAGGTTGTCCTATAAAAAATGTCTTATCATCTTCAATAGAAGTGTTTTGATGTTATTCAGAAATAGAATATTAACCTATTCACTCGATATATAGGTTTAGGCCTATTCTTTGAGTGAATACAACTAAACAGTAGGAAGACGAGACTATCTGTCACCGATTTGATGGCTCACTTCCTCCATAAGCCCCGTACATGTATTACAGAATTTCCGCTGTGCACGGTCCGAACCGACCACGGTTTGGTACAGCTTTGCCAAATTTTGGATGCTCATGATAGTTTATGATGCATTACCTCCAGGCATTCATCCTTCTTCACCCAGAGTGAGACAAAGGAGGATCCAGGACTTCCAAAGTTGGGATGGGGTATAAATGTGATGGCCTGAGGCTCCCTCCAAGAACATATTTTGATAAGGGTGCGAAATACATTGGGTGTGGAATAAAAAAATCGAATGTCAAATTCTGTATAAAGAGCTTTTATTTTAGGTCTATGGACGACATTCTAAAATTGTACTACATGAAGCTATTTTCACAAAATTCTGAAGGACGAACATGCTCAGAAAAGCAAAGCAAATCTGATTATTATGTAATGGGTAATATACCTCTGTGGTCAACCTGATATTGGGTTTATTCATATGTCTGAACACGCAAATAAAGCCGTGGTCCGAGAGTTAGGCCTATCAAACCACAGAGTCACCCTACACTGCGGTGTTGCACTCCAACAACTTGCTGGCCAAAGCAGATACTCAATGTTTTCAAAAATTGTGACTGTCCATCCACTTTCATTACCAAAAGGCTTTTAAAGTGCTGAGGTGCGGGCAACCGATATTAGGGCTCGTAAGGCCCTGATTGTGGTGATCCAACAGGTGTTCCTGATTGATGAAATGTCCTATCTCGTCTGTTTGCTGCCCCCTCTCCCCTTGTACAACACCATCTTTAGGATGGGTAAAAGTGAATAGCCTATACCTAACTGCACCTTATAGATCTTGCGAAGGCCCTGGCTGTGGTGTTCCATCAGGGGAGTCGGCAGGAGTTTCATGTTCCTGTACAACCAAATATTCCCCCTCGTCCATTTGCTGCGACACCATCGTCAGCCAGCGCAACTGGTACTTGAGCTGGTGAATGCCCTGGCTGTGGTGACCCAACCTGGGGTTCAGGAACAGGATGATGTTCCTGAATGATCAAAGGTTCCATCCCGTCTTCTTCCTGCTCCCTCTGCCCTTCTATAACATCCTCTTCAGGCTCAGCAACTGCTGCATCTCGTACTGGCAGAGCTTGTGGAAGTTCAGGAACAGTAGGGTGTTCCTGAATGATCAAAGGTTCCGTCTCGTCTGCTTGATGCTCCCTCTGCCCTTGTACAACACCATCCTCAGGCTGTGATGGTCAAACCTGCGGTCCAGGAACAGTAGGATGTTCCTGGATGATCAAAGGTTCCGTCTCCTCTTCTTCCTGCTCCCTCTGCCCTTGTACAACATCATCCTCAGGCTGTGATGGTCCAACCTGGGGTTCAGGAACAGGAGGATGTTCCTGGATGATCAAAGGTTCCGTCTCCTCTTCTTCCTGCTCCCTCTGCCCTTGTACAACACCATCCTCAGGCTGTGATGGTCAAACCTGCGGTCCAGGAACAGTAGGATGTTCCTGAATGATCAAAGGTTCCGTCTCGTCTGCTTGCTGCTCCCTCTGGTCTTGTACAACACCATCCTCAGGCTGTGATGGTCCAAACTGGGGTTCAGGAACAGTAGGATGTTCCTGAATGATCAAAGGTTCTGTCTCGTCTTCTTCCTGTTCCCTCTGCCCTTCTATAACACCATCCCCAGGCTGTGATGGTCCAACCTGCGGTTCAGGAACAGTAGGATGTTCCTGAATGATCAAAGGTTCCATCCCGTCTTCTTCCTGCTCCCTCTGGCCCTGTACAACATCATCTTCAGGCTCAGCAACAGCTGCACCTACCACTGAATCTCGTACTTGCGGAGCTTCTGAAAGTTCTGGCTGTGGTGGTCCTACAGGAAATTCAGGAACAGGATATTCCAGATTAACCAAAGGTTCCATCTCCTCTGCTTGCTGTTCCCTCTGCCCTTCTATAACATCATCTTCAGGCTCGGCAAGTGGTGCACGTCTCACTTGCGGAAGTTCTGTCTGTGGTGGTTCTACAGGAAGTTCAGGAACAGGACGTTCCATTTCGTCTGCTTCCTGCTCCCTCTGCCCTTGAACAACACCATCCTCAGGCTGTGAAGGTCTTTCATGGGGTTCAGGAACAGCAGGATGTTCCTGATTGGCCAAAAGTTCTACCTCACCTGCTTGCTGTCCCACCTGCCCTTGTACAACACCACCTTCTGGTTGAGCGGCTGGTGTTGGAGCTTGTAAAGGCCCTGGCTGTGTTGGCCCAACATGGGGTTGAGGAACATTTGGTTGTTGTTGGAGCACTTGTCCCTGCTGAGCATTCGGATGAACCAAATGACCCATCCCCTCATCAGTTTGCTGCCCTTGATCGGCACCCTCGTCATGCTGTGCAACTGGTGTAGGCCTATCAAGAACTGCTTTGGTAAGCCTCTCTTCTTCACGTGGCGCTTCTGAAGGCCCTGGTTGTGCTGGTTCAACAGCGATTTCAGCAAAAAAAATTTCCTGATCGACGAAATATCCCATCTCTTGCTCTTGAACAACGTCATCTTCAGGCTCCTGATGGATCAAATGTCCCATCTCTTGTTCTGGTACATGAATCTCTTCTTCTGGAACAACAACAGGCTCATCTTCTATTTGTACTCTCTCTGTTGCTAGAGGAAATACTTCTTCAGAATGATGTTCTCGCAGATGTTGCTGTTCGTCCCCTCCACAATTAATTGTAATTATCCCTGTAAATGGAAAGAGTAATCAGCAAATTGACACCATTTCTTTGAATTGATATAATAATAATTTTTTAATGATGGTTTTTGGCTTGCCATGTTGGAATAAACGTTATTCAAATGAATTAGGAGCAAACAAAAACCAGAACCAAGATTTCGAGGAAGGGATATACCTCCCTAGAATTTAAGAATGGACTTGAGAACATGACGAAAAATCGTGTGAAAGTTTTGTCCTAAATTAGATATTAGAAATTAGATGCGTGATCTGTCTCTTCGCTGAGTAGGCATATCTCTCCCCCATTCCACCTATTCATGCCGAGAACTCACCTTTCCTCCAAGCAATGACGCAGCCAGCAATAGAAATAATGATGAATATGAGAATGATGATAGCGAGAACAACAATAGCGATTGTCTTTCCATCAGGCCAAGATGAAGGTGCACCAGTGGATTGATGCGTCCCTTGACTGGTGACTGGTGTGTCCAGGATCGCCTTGGGGGTGGTACTGGTCGGAATGGTGGTACTGGTCGGACTAGTGGTACTGGTCGGACTGGTGGTACTGGTCGGACTGGTGGTAGTCGTCCTCGTCGTAGATGTACGAATGGAGGCGATGTAGTTGTAACACGCTGGAAATAATAGATAGGCTTAATGAAGTGGGATGAACAACCTCTTTCAAATTGACTGTGTGGACTATTATTGACTTCTTCGAACTTAGTCTTGAATTTTCAGTGAGGACGAATAACTGGATCTATATTGAATCTTCATACCTTTGCATAGTACTTTGCAGTTGTCGTAGGGATTGTTCAGATCACCACCCTTAATGATGTCAGCACATAAATTGGAGCAGTTCTTTCTTTCCGAGGTAGAGTCTATATAATATGCTTCATCGCAAATTGATGAGGCCTGGATACCCGTCAGGACCAGACAGGTCAAGATACTGAAATCATAAACGATATAACCCCCGAGTTAATTTCTGTTGCGGCCAATTGCTGAGGTTTTATGACTTTGACTGACGGTACTTTGGTACCACGATCCTCGGGTACATGTAGGTGGGTTGGTGAGGTATAGCCTAACAAAATACCCGGATGGACACTCAGGGTCCTGAGGGTCCATCAGGGTAGGCTACTTGCCAACATGGGATTTCCAGGTGGTCATGAGCCGATACAAGGCTTTTATTTAAAGCTGACCTATTTCCATTACCCCAACGCATAGAGAGACAAAGAATACCTTCCACGCCACAGCGCGGCAGGTATTATGTACAAACGCTCTAGGGCCTGTTTCAAAAAGTGACTTTAAGCTGATGCTACCTTTAACCAAATTGAAAATGCATTGAAGTTGATGGAACTCCAATGCATTATGAAGCAGCCCCAGTCCAGGTCATTCTTCAAACGACATCTCCAGACACCATGTAGGTCTACCGATAATACATGTACTTGTACTTCCTAGGTGTCGCTTTCATTCAACGTGAGGATTGATTCAACCTGCTGTGGTGCGGCAAGTATTTTTTGTCATTCTACATGTACGTGGTAGGGTAATGGAAATAGGCCAGCTTGAAGCTGAAGCATTACTTCCTTGTGGGTACCTCTTATCTTTTACTCACAGTTCGAAAAACAGTGATATGTTTCTGAAAATTGAGTTGACTGACTTACCCAATAGTACGCATGGTCAAAATGCTCCAAAACAATGTCCAATGGATGTTCTTCCAGAAGAGATGACACTCCAAATAAGTGAAGGTTCCATACTGACATGACACAAAGATGTCTTCCCTGTGATGTACCTCAATCAAGTATTTCATCACAGTTTTACATTTTGGAAAATTTAGTGGACTAGGCCACTTGGGAAAAGGCCTAAATATCGAATGAATCAGGCCGATGTTATTTCACCATTTGCTGTGAGCTCTGACCCTAACTCAGGAATATAATAACTTATTCCCTCGATTTATTTAGGTACGCCAGGTTTTTTAGTGGCTTCAACTCAGTCAAAAGAAAACGAAACTAAAATCGATACGTGACGGCCCAGTTATTTCGTAGAATAGGCCCTAACAGTAAACTTTTGTAATCCAATGCCCATATATATAGGCCGATTCATCAAGAGACGTCTCTTCATGCTTTATGCATGTTTTGTGCACTTGGCGGGAGCCTATATTGTATCCTCTTATTCGGACTGATGTATCTCCGTTATGTTAGGCCCTGAAGATTGATGCCATTTACCTATAAATCACGACTTTTTGAGGTCGGTGTGACAGGAATTTGAAGTCACACAGGAATCTAAGTCCAGTTGCATTGGAAGGTATTGCAAGGATTGCGTGTTGAGAAATGGTGCTCTTCACAAACTCAGTGATCTTTCCCAATTTCCAATAGTGAATAATGTGAAAAAATTGTCTTTGACAAATTCGAGAGAAGACTTTGAGACATAACATCAAAGAGTAGTATATTTCAACATAATTCAGTTGGAATGTACAATGAATACAAAACTACCTAAAATTCACGTGACGTTTAATGACTCCCACTGCGCATGTTCCACAAAGCGCGCCATCGGAGCTTCCCCAAGCGCAAATAATCGAAGACGACAGTCGTGATAGTGAACCCAGTCTCTCTTCAGAAAGTCCGGAGTCAAGTTATCACACCGGTTGATGACAGAAAAAGATGGCAATCGTAGTTTCGCTAGAATGACGACAGGAACCCAAGCATGAAACGTAACTAATATTTACAAACTACTCACTTTTTTACATAAGATGCATTGATAACAGACGTTGGGTTTACAGGAAAGTATATTTAAGGAAAGTCTAGGAAAATAAGAAAATCAACATTTTCATGGGGTGTGAATAATTAACGTGGTTATATCAGGATCTATAGGCCATACGCATGCAGTCACCTTGTTTACTTGACAGTAGAAAATGAGGCATGGGAGAATCGAAAGCCCCAACTATATCTAAATGAAATGGTCAATGGACCATGTGCTCACCTTGGTGAATGTACCAGAAGAACAAACGACAAATATTAAATCGAAATGTTCCAGGGCAAGCCTTGAGTTCCAGGGTAATATGATTAAACGCCATCTTCAGGGTCAGTCATGGTGAATAGCCTATCTAACTGCACCTCGTCCTTATAGATCTTGCGAAGGCCCTAGCTGTGGTGTTCGATCAGGGCAGTCGGCAGTGTTCCTGATCAACCAAATATTCCCCCTCGTCTGTTTGCTGCCCGTGTACGACACCATTGTCAGCCAGCGCAACTGGTACTTGAGTTTGGGAATACCGTGGTGGTCCAACCTGAGGTTCAGAGTGTTCCTGAATGACCAAAGGCAGGGCCGTATC
>NMRB01000551.1:310810-338769 GCA_002633025.1 Notospermus geniculatus
GGCCCGTACGGCGACCGTGCGGCGAGTAAAAACAGACATTTTGGCCAATTTCTACGGTGCCCAGTTTGATCTAGTTTAATTTCCGCTTATCCATTGAGGCGATTTCGGCATAATTCAGCTTCGATCTGAGTTTCAGTCTCAAAAATCCACAGCAAGCCGCTGGGTGGGGAAAATCGTACGGCGCCCGGTGCATTTGTGACCTAGGCTCAAACTACTCATCAAGAGACGTCTCTTATGCGTGTTTTGTGGACTTTGCGAAGCCATCTCCCTCATGCTAGGCCCCGACGCATTAGCCCCATTTAGGGGCTGACACTACGGAATTTTCACCGTGCTCGGTCCGGACCGCGATCATGGTCAGAGGTGTGGGCCATTTTAAGTCTTTTCTATTATAAATCACGTGACGAATTTTTGAGGCCGGCGTGACAGGAACGCAGTGGGGAGTGACGTCACCCAGGTAAATAAGTCAGGTTGCATTAGAAGGTGTTGGAAATGGTGCTCTTCACGAACCGACTCAGGCATCCTTTTTCCCAATTTTCGATATGTGACAAAATTGGTTTTCACAAATTCAAGAGAAGACTGAGGCATATAACTTCAAAGATGAGTTTACTGTAGTATATTTCAATAAAAATTAGGTGAAATGTACAATTAGTACTAAACTATCTAAAATTCATATGACGCATGCGCAGTGGGACCCATAGGTCCCAACTTCGCTAGAATGACGACATGAATCCAAGCATGAAACATAACTGATGTTACAAACTACTCACTATACATAAAGATGCATTTATAACAGAGGTTGAGTTTACAGGAAAGTATTACACAGTCATGTACAGTATAAAGGAAAGTACAGGAATTTTTTTTAAATCAACATGTTCACATTTTCATGGTGTGTGAATAATTCAGTATGGACCTTAACTGTACAGCATAAAGGAAAGTCCAGGAAATTTTTAAAAAATCAACATTTCATTGGGTATGAATAATTATGGACCTCAAATGTAGGAACAGGTATAAGATGGAGTGGTTATTTCCATCGCTTAATTCATAAATATAAGCTTACAATAGAAAAAGTAGCGGACCTAAGATGGAGCCTTGAGGAACTCCGCTGTTGACATGTCCGGCTGTGGACCATGCAGTTTGAATACGACCAATAAACTTGAACTGTAAAGAAGAATTATCAACGTGATTATATCAACACTTAGGCCGTAAGCAGTCAAAACTTGTTTACTTCATAGAAGAAAATGAGATAAGTGGGAATTAAAAGCTCCAACTACATCTAAAAGAATAACACAACCAACGTCGTTCCTATAGCTTTATACATGTACATGTAAGTCTATAAATGAAATACTGCTGGCCTACTTTTATATTTCATCATATTTAGTAAGTGGTTAAAAAACTTTGAAATTGCCAAAGTGTTTCTTATTATTANCATTAATTACAAACGATCGGATTGCCCGAGGGAAATCAAATCCAGTACCTGTCTCAGTGGTATTACCTTCAACTATTTCGAGGCGGAAGACTCAAAAATAGAAAAAAATAAATAAAACAACAACAAATAAAAAACAATATGCGAGGTGGCTACTTCCGTTGCAAGAGTGGGTTGATAAGAATCAGTGGTTCAACGAAGGTAAATATCAAGATAAGTCAACTTCCAGAACTTGCGAATTTTCGACCCCAACCGGGGTCTTCCTCATGCACTTTTCAGTTGGAGAGACCAGAAAAGACTTGGTTCAACGAAGGTGGAGATCTATGAAAAGATGTGTCTAAACATTCTGTGATGAATCTGACTCTGGTGATCTGATGATTTGTATCTGTTTGAGTAAATGTCCGGATTCGTTACTTGGCTGCCCTAGGTGTTCCAGATCTGCTCCGTCATGCTGTTTTCCCTTTCTACGCCTTATCATTCCTGTAAATAGGAAAAAAGTAATCAATGTACATGTATTCAACGGTATACAAACAGTTTTGAAATAAGAATTTGATAAAGCATCAGATATATTTCGCATTCTTGTGTAAACTGAAGCCGCCGAATCAGGGGCCATATTCATGAAGCCTTCGCAACTTTGCCTGCACAAAAGTCTGTTGTTTGGCTGCACATGCCCTATTGTTCACTGATTGCCTTAGAAAAGATTTGCGTGGACGCAAAGATGCGAAGATTTCATGAATATGGTCCCCGGGACCGGAAGTTAGGGGCGCAACTTTTGTCTTGGAGACTCCCCCAACTCGAGGCATTGCCACGTAGCATAGCTTGTGTGCACTGCACTTTATCCCTCTTGGTTGCTACATGTATTCTACTAGCAACGGTCGGACAAACATTAGATAACAACTAAGCTTATAGACTTCACAAATGTCACTGATATGCCGAAGGTGAGAAGAACAAAAGCAGGGGCGGGCAAACACAATGAAATTGACAAATCCGACGTCATTCGGGCGGTTCGCTGTTCAAGAACTCACCCCTTCTCAAAGCAATCACCACACCAATGATCAATACACCAATGACAGCAATTAAAATACATGTCATGAGAGCTGTCTGAATCTCATCCCAAGATGGTGCCACAGTGGATGGAAGAACCATCGCTTTTGTGTCTGTTGCGGGTTTGGGGGTAGATGTCCGAATTGAGACGATGTGCTTGTAACAGGCTGAAGAAAAATTGATGAAGTGTACATGTATAAAAAAGTATCACAGGTGCAGAACATTATAGCCCTGATTATGGGCCACATTCATGAAGCGCATCCTATATTTCGGAAAGTTTGTGGCATGGCCCACTTGATCAACTAGCGTGCCGGCGGCTAGTCAGTCGGGTGTGCTTCTGTATGATGTGGTTGGAAACGTCAATACCCGGTACCGTCTTTTCGTTTTCGTCGACATGTCTTAGATCAATGCAATGCAAGGTGATGTTTTCCTTTTGTGTAAAGTGCTTAATAGAAAATGCTTTTAGCATTCTTTAGCACTATAATATAATAAATTATTAATTGACAGAAAAGCAGCTGGATTTGTCGTGCCTGTTTTCTATGTTTCCGTGAGGAGCTGTCTTTTCCATGTTCAATGAATGAAAAAGGAAACTAAAGATTCCCCGAATGATTTCAAGGAATACCCGGTATAGTCATTTCATTGAAATGAGGTCTCGACGTTCCTTCTGCCTCGACGCCATAAAGCCGTCAATTTCAAATATCTAGCCGCGGTGTATCAGATGGCATCTTCATGCGTTAATCATGCATGTGATTACATACCTGGACAAAGCTTTTTGCAATTCAAGTTGAACCGAGTGTGCAGATCACCACCATTTACGATGTAAACACATTCGTGTGAGCAGCTCTTCCTAAATAATCCAGCGTCAACGTAATATGTTTCGTGGCAAATTGACGAGGCCTGGATGCCAGTGATTAATGTGAAGAACAGGCAGAGCAAAATACTGAAAATCATAAATAAAACGATTCTCATGAGTTAAATTCTGTTTCGTCACCCTGGAAACCTTCCTCAACGAACACTTCTGCCAGGAGAAAAGTTCGGACTGTCTGGAGCTCCAAACAGTTGTGAATAGAGGACAACTCTAGTGGATACTAAAGGTACTGTCACACTGAAGTAGTAATTTCTTATCGTTTTGACCCCTCTCGACCAAGGAGAGTCCCGAAGGTTCCCTTCATAAATCAGGTTAATGGGCTGACGGTCTGCGGCTAGGTAAACCTAACACATTCCAAGGGACTCACTGGCGTGAAACTGAATGAATCATAATGAATAATAATTAGCCCTGTTTACACTACATAAAAACCCGCGTCTCACCCGGGCTTTTTCTGTTTACACCTGTTAAAAGCGCGGGTCTAATAGACCCGGGGATGAAAAGTCCGGGCTTTTTGAACCCTCCGATTTCGAAGGGTTTTTGGAGGGCTTAATTTAGACCCGCGTCTCCTGCGGGTTTTTCAACTCGCCAATACGTCGTTGGTCCCTGGGTTGGAGAGTGGCACAGTGGCGCCGGCTGTCGAGAAAAAGTGGCAATACCGTGCTCCTTTAAGTAGTGTAGACGCAATAGACCCGGGCTTTGTCTAGTTCTTGAACACCGCGACAGGCGGCGTGTCTTGTGGGCATGCGCGGTAAAAAGCCAGCACTCCAATTTAGCGCCTCCTCTTCGTGAAGAGTACGCTGCAGCACCGACCCTATCGCCGGGCGTAGCAATTAAGTTCAGCTAGATTTTAGTAGTGTAGACGCTCGGCGGGTCTCAGGCGGGTTTTTTTCAGGCCCGGGCTTGACACGGGCTCAAAAAGCCCGGGGATTTCTATGTAGTGTGACCACAGCTACTGCCTCTACTCTGTTCGCCAATTTTAGGCCGCGCTAGCGCTCAAATAGATCTTATTGTTGTCAGTCAAATGTATAAGCCTTGGCATTCAATGGTCCGCTGATTTGCACATGTAATATTTGGAAACGTACTATAGTGAACGTGTGTTACAAATAGTAAACAAACCCACGTGAAGAATGAAGTTCCAAACTTGCGAGCAGTTTTTCTCCCACTTTTATAAACATTTTTCAAACTTTGAAAATGGAAATGTGTTGCTCACCAAATGGAGCTTGTCCGTATAACAGCCGATTCCGGGTTTTTGAAGTAGATGTCCGCGATATTCAGGAAAAAGAGAAAATTATCAGGAGTAAAAGCTAAACTTTGTTAATTATAAGCATAATTAACACATTTTTTAAAAAATCCGCGGTTATACGGACATGCGCTAGGCAAGGCTGCGTCTTTTCCAACTGAGTTTGCTTCGATGCGACATAGCATGTTGACGTAAAATTGCTCAAGGAAATTTTTTCGGTCTTTCCAACAAAGTCATTTTTCTGGGCAATCCGGAACTAGGATCCAGTTATTTAGGGTGAAAGTTCACTTAGATGCTTCATACGTAACGTACCATACTAAAAATGTTTTTTTGTAATCATTGTTATAAATGAATTATCACAAGTTAAAGTTGGGCAGTTCAGTGCCACGCAATAGGTATAGATCGACCTTAACATTGAAACTTTCATTGTCTACTTAACAGTGAAGAAAAACGATCCTTAAAGCCGCCCATACACGGCGCAATATTATTGCACAATATGGGGCCCAATGGGTGGGTGGTCGTGTGCTTTTCGCATGGTGGGTAGAAGAAAGATTGGCAATAATATTGCCCATTGTGACCCTCATATTGTGCAATAATATTGATCGTGTATGGGCCGCTTTAGCGGCCCTGCAATATTATTGCACAATATGAGGATCAAAATGGGCAATATTATCGCCAATCTTTCTTCTATCCATTATGGAATCAGCGTTCAGGGGCCGTATTCATAAACGTTCTTAACTTAGTCATGAATAAACGCTAAGTATAATACTTAGCTAGTCATGATACTTATGTTGGTATTCATAAAAGGCCTTAGTATGACACACAGCTAAGTATGATCCCTAGATTCAGGCATCATGCTTATCATTCAGCGTAAGTTGTTCCCAGTGAATGAAATCACATTTCAATTGTTATTTTGTCAATTTTTCTGTGGTTTGGCCGCTCGCCACGGGGTTGTGGTTGACCAATCTTATCCAACTCCTGCCGGGAGGGTGTATTATACCTGCCATTCTCCGTCAAATGTTTTGATGAATTTTTTTTGACGAAGGTTTTGATCAAACTTTGTAGTTCGTAGCCGCCCGTCGTGCACGGTGGATATATCATCAAATCTTATCGAATATGGCTCCCGTTCAGTCGACGGCTACGGCCGCTGCAGTTGCTGCGGCAATGCCATTTTACAGAAAGAAGGAGCGACGCCCAAAGAAGATTTGAGTTAAACAGACCAAAAGTATCGGTACATTCTCTAATATATGCATACAGTTCGGGTTCGGATAGTGGAAACTCTTATTAGGCCTGTGCACGTCAAACATGAAAATAAAATACATTTAATTTATGTCTTGACAGCTGGGTAATATAGAAATGGCTACTGTGACTCAAATGGTTGGTCAATCGCACAGAAAAATATCCAACCCCGCCGCTCACGATCCCGTTTTTCTGAATCGTACTAAAATTCATAGGACCGGTTCTATTCACAACTATTTTTATGCTAGGAAATCATTTCATCCAATTTTCCGTCGTTCACGATCAAACATTTTGGTCAATTTGGTACTATACATGTATATGGAGGCGTAGGCGAAGTCTAAACGAATAGTTAACCTCACGGACTGCGAAGATTGTGAGAGTTATCTCTGCAGGAAAATTTAGTTCAACGTTGTCGAACAGACAACAACACGAGCCATCTATGGCAAAGAATAACCCGTTCCCGATGGATTGCACGTCGTCTCACCAGTTCCTCCTGCGCAGCGAACATCAATGCGGTCATTTCGCACCATTGTCTTCAGCCAAATGNAAGAAAGATTGGCAATAATATTGCCCATTGTGACCCTCATATTGTGCAATAATATTGATCGTGTATGGGCCGCTTTAGCGGCCCTGCAATATTATTGCACAATATGAGGATCAAAATGGGCAATATTATCGCCAATCTTTCTTCTATCCATTATGGAATCAGCGTTCAGGACTGCAGATCCGCCAAACAATAGCCCGATATTGTAAGGTTATATTCGAATTGCCATCATGGCCATGGTCTCTTTGGCCATTATATTCAAATCCCTAGCTGAACAATAATACCGGACTTGCAGCTGTGGTTACACCTGTCTGAAAAAGCCCGGACTTTTCGAAGCCCGGGCTTTTTGAGCATGTATGGGTTTTAAAAGCCGGGCTTTATTTAGACACGGCGATTCATAGGTGTAAACGCAAAAAGCCCGCGCTCATCCCGGGCTGAGCCCGGACTTTTATGTAGTGTAAACAAGGTAATTGATTCCAGGGGGACTTGGATTCCTTTCAAACCATAACCTGGTTAAAGCCTAGGTCACAAATGCACCGGGCCCCGTACGATTTTCCCCACCCAGCGGCTTGCTGTGGATGTTTGAGACTGAAACTCAGATCTAAGCTGAATCATGCCGAAATCGCCTCAATGGATAAGCGGAAATTAAACTAGATCAAACTGGGCACCGTAGAAATTGGCCAAAATGTCTGTTTTTACTCGCCGTACGGGCCCCGGAGTGGATATGTGACCTAGGCTTAACTTTGTAACACCATTTAGTTCACAAATCAAGGACCTTATTCATGATATACCCTACGGCGCCAGGAGGGCGCCACCTTATTTGCCTTCGAGCTTTAGAGGTATCAACATCCTCTGGTGAGCTCCTGCTGAACATTTTTCTGAAAGAAAAAAAATTGACCCAGCTGGGAATCGAACCCGCGCCCTGTTTTCTTTGCTCCACCGTCTTACCCGTTCGGCCACCGAACTTGTTGGAAGACTTCTCATGTTTTCTCTTATTCGTAGTATTATTACGTAAGTCGAAGGTCTACGTCTATGACAAACACAAATCATGTTTTTGTCAGCTGGCTCGTTGGCCGAGTGGATAGAATCAGAAGATCGACGGCTCGAATCCCGTCTATAAGTATAAATGAGTACGTTTTTTCTTTCTTTTGAGTAACTTGTAAGAGGTATGCGGAGATGTTGACAGCTCTGTTGCCTAAAGACAAATAAGGTGGCGCCCTCCTGGCCTCGTGGGGTCTATCATGTCCTGAGCCTTCGTTTGAGGTGTTTGCAGGGCGTTTGCAATTCTCTTGCTCGTCGTATGGGGGCTTTTTGTTCGTTCAGGTCAGCTTTAAGCCAAAATTGAGCTTAAGTCTAAAGCTGTTTAAAGTGCTTTTCAGAATGTCCAGTCATTTTTGCACTCATTTTACCTTGCAATGGAACCTAACCACAAACCACAAAAGTCCCAGTTACGTGTGCATGATTGCATGATTATCTTCAATCACAGAGTATAGACCTGAACAAGGTCCTATTAGAAGTCGGTCAACCGTTAATGGGCATGCACACGTAACTGGCCAATTTGTGGTTTGTGGTTAGGTTCCATTGCAAGGAAAATGAGTGCAAAAATGACTGGACATTCTGAAAAGCACTTTAGCTGACACGCGGAATGCGGATTGCGGAACGCGGAAGCGGAAAATGCAATGCATTTTCGTATACAACATATCATTCCACCGGGGATTCCGCATCCCTATACCGCATTCCGGATGTCTGGCTAAGCCTTAGCGCACATGTCCGACAAAACTCGATCCGTTAGGGGTGTTTTTAAAGTCGACTGACTCAACGCTGTCGACTCGTCATTCAGCCAGGACAGTCGATATTAACAGACACCCCTAACGCATTGAGTTTTGTCGGACATGTGCGCTAAGCTTTAAGCAAGGTTCATTGGCGCACGGATCCGATCCGTTTCCAGTCCGTTTTCCCCTAGTTTTCCGGATACGACAACGCTGAAGTCCATTTGATAGATTTTTTACGGACAAGAACCGGACCAATTCCGTGTGCCAATGAACCTTGCTTTAAGTTGGAAGCTTGATAATCGGGAGGTTTCGCAAGCGCCCGGTTAGCCCTACGACGACGTTTATCTATTGTGTGGGTATACCCACACAATAGATAAACCTCCCTTATATTACACTACGCTTTCGTTTTGCCAGGGAGAATACTCTCCAAATCTTGCAGTTGATTGAGTGTGCGATATCTCCTAATTCTGATACGAATTCTGCGTTATCTCCTAACTGTCAGCCTGGCAATGAAAAGTTTGTCGCCTGAAGTAGCTCATCCAACAGGCTAAGTTCAAGTTGAGAAATAACTCAAATGCGCTGCGACCTGGAAAGTGAAACCTGTTACGCGCCATAAGTATTTAAATATTTAAGCGGACGAGCTACATTTGAACACCAAACATTCTATACTTCTTCCGTACTAGATTTTAAAAAAGACAGTCAAGAGATGTGGACGGAAAGTACTTACCCGGTGATGCGCATGGTCCTCCAAAATGATGTCAAATCTAGAAATTCCTCTAATATCAGGGATTACTGGTACATGTAAAGTTGTGATCAATAAGACTTCCAGTTGTTAATTGGGTCTTATACTTCGTCTCGTTGAAAAGGTGCAGGCATTGATTGGGAAAACGAAAGTACAAGTGTGATAGGAATCAGCGTCCTAGGAATATAGATCCGCCAAACAATAGCCCGCTATTGTAAAGTTATATTCAAATGGTCATGGTCTCTCTAGCGATATATTTTAATCCCTTGCTGAACAATAATGCCGGACTTTGATTCTAGGGGGACTTGGATTCCTTTCACAAGTGTAACTAAATGTTCCGGCAATTTAAAAGTGTGGTAGTAATGATTTAGGCCTGCGATAATAATGCGCTGGCAATTTTTAGCTCACCTGGTGAGCTCTTGATCGTGCGTCCGTCGTCGTCGTCGTTGTCCATTAATAGCAGGGCACGTTTCGTAACCGCTGGAGCTATTGATCTGAAACTTGATACATATATACCCCTAGGTCAGATCATGGAGGTAGTATTGAGAAGGAGCGAGCACGGCCCTAATCGCTGTGACCACAATTCCACGCCCCCATTGTTTGCCTTTGTTCCCGCCTATTGTCCGGTACGCACGCTGAGCTCCTTGAAGGCAATCATGAATTCCGCACAACTCTCAAAGTGCAGCGCCATCTATAATTGATATCGCGTCGACCCAATCATATTCTTGCGTTTTTCTCCACGTTGGGAATTAGATAACCGGCTATTTCGAAGACAACTCAATTTGGTAAACTGTCCGCTGTATTTTAGTGAAAAAATCATCGAAAAAGACCAATTTCCAATAAAGATATCTACGTTTTAAGGTAAACATGATAATGATAATGATAATGAGATTCTTCGCATCTGAAAAGTTTGAAGAGGATTGCGTTATGATAGTTTAAAAGATGATTAGTTCAGGTAACATATACGGGTGGTCGTTTCAGTGCGAGATGCTGCGAGGTGCTGTTTTTGACGCGATGAAAACGATGAATTTTTCAGTTTTCGTGCGTAGGCAACGTCCACTGCCATTGTTCCCTTCTATTGTTTGGACTCTGACCATTGTACAAGGGAAGTGCTGACTGCACACGGAAATTACCGAAGATTAGATCGGCTTTTTCCGACCATCGTGCGGCGTTATTAGCCTATTGTCCCCCTAATCACTTTAGCAAACAGCGGAACGATGATTGTACTGTTTGATGTGGGGTCCGTGTTCGCTCCTTCTCAATACTACCTCCATGGTCAGATGACCTACGACACCAAGTTTCGGTCCGGTTCGACTCTCAGTTTGGCCACCACAGGTGGCGAAAACCAAAAACACAAAAAGTGCAATAACTCCTGAACTAATGACTGGATCACCTCCAATTTTTTATCATAGGTGTATCTACAGAGGGTAGGCTACATTACATATTTAACGGGTTTTTGATTTGACCTACTTTTCAAGGTCACAGAGGTCAAAGTTCAAAATTTTGCCTTTTGGTGGCACATTTCGTAACCGCGGATATTGACCTGAAACTTGGTACATATATACCCCTATGTCAGATGACCTATGACACCAAGTTTCGGTCCGATTCGACTCTTAGCTTGGCCACCAGGTGGCGGAAACCAAAAACACGAAAAGTGCAATAACTCCTGAACTAATGACTGGATCACCTCCAAATTTTTGTCATAGGTGTATCTACTGAGGGTACATTACATATGTAACGGGTTTTTTATTTGACCTACTTTTCAAGGTCACAGAGGTCAAAGTTCAAAATTTTGCCTTTTGGTGGTACATTTCGTAACAGCGGGTGCTATTGACCTGAAACTTGGTACATGTATACCCCTATGTCAGATGACCTATGACACCAAGTTTCGGTCCGATTCGATTCTTGGGTTGGCCACCAGGTGGCCAAAACCAGAGCTCAAAGTCCAGTAACTCCTGAACTGTTCACTGGATTGTCTCCAAATTTTTATCACAGGTGCATCTAATGAGGATACATGACATATGTAAAGGGGTTTTGATTTGACTTACCTTTCAGGGTCACAGAGGTCAAGTTCAAAATTTTGCCATTTTGGTGGCACGTTTTGTGGCTATTTGG
Source organism: Notospermus geniculatus (assembly GCA_002633025.1). NCBI lineage: Eukaryota > Metazoa > Nemertea > Pilidiophora > Heteronemertea > Lineidae > Notospermus > Notospermus geniculatus. The sequence goes on from NMRB01000551.1 coordinate 321,798, forward strand.
CCCTATTCTAACTTGGTGTCATCATCTATCTACTAGGTATCCTCTATGTGTACAGCAAATTTTTGCCCAATTGGAATGCAAATAATGGTTACCAGGCAGCCATCTTGGAAAATGGACTTCGGCACATATGTCAAAAAATTCTCATGCCAGAACGTTTTGACCTTGGAATTTTGACCATAATCGTATGACCCTGGAACTCAAGACCCCTGGAACATTTCGACTTAACATTTGTCATTTGTTATTCTGGTATACTTTCACCCAGGTGAGCACATGGTCCATGGACCATTTCATATTGAGTGACACGACCCAATGAATTAGTACGCCATATTAATAACTAGACCAGTCGATAGCGCAGACAGCGGCGATCTGCCATCCACCGCAGATTAGGTGGTTTCGTTTTGTAGTGCGGTGGTTGACAAAATCAACCCGGGTTTGATATGTGGGCGATCATTACTGGCGAGAAGATTCCACCGTCTTGTTACCTCCATCCTCCATCTACTCACAGTCTGAAGGTGGTCAAAAGTGCTTTCTTTTCAAAACAATTAAAAAGACCAAATAAAACTTCTTTTATGATGCAGACATTTATCTTGGTGAGTTGACTGCAATATTTCATCTAGTTTCACAAATATAAAAAAGTAAATATAAAAGGAGATATTTACCCGACGGTCCCGACGAGATATTTACCCGACGATATTTACCCGACGGGGATATTTACCCGACGGTCGGTCCCGCAGGTAATGAATTTCGTCTTGCAGAAACGACGGTCGTTTCCGCAAGTAAATATGCTGTCTTGCAGACCCGACCGTCGTTTCCCCAGTACAGAGCTTTTCTTGCGGCCCCGACGGTCGTATCTGCAAGCCTGATTTAATATCTTCGAGCCCCGACTCGTCGTGGCTGCAAGCCCAAATTATCAGCTACGAGACCCGACCGTCGTTTCCCCAGTACAGAGCTGCTCTGAGCATTTCTTGCGGCCCCGACGGTCGTATATGCGTCCAGAATGATTTTTTTCTTCGTGCATTGACCACGATGTAAACCTTTCTGCACCGTAACTTCAACAGTGCGCACTGCAAAGGCCTAAAATCCGGGCCTAAAGGTGATAATCGGAATGGTCAGTTTATTTTTTTCTTGACGGGGTCCATTGTACGTCCTCTTATTCTCCTTTTACAGTTAATGTTGACAGCTGCTGCTGTCTGATGAAAAAATATTTTTCAGAGGTCTGGGGGCCTAAAATTTTTTTCATCAGTTCGGCTCAAGAATGCAAGGTTTTGTTCACCATTTTCTGACAGTCACGTGGGGTCGACGGATATTGATAACAAACCGATAAGAAAAAATTAAACCTACAAAAAAATGATAGAAAAAAGCAGCTGTTGTGACGGGATTCGAACCCGTGGTCTTTAGTTTGGTAGCCACGCACCCCAACCACTAGGCTGCTGGGACCTATGCGTTCGTTTGGCGGAATCATTAGAGTTTGCTGACTGAGAACTTTCAGTCGGTTCCGCAAGGAAATTCCATGAATTGGAGACCCGACTGGTTGAAGTTTCAGTCGGGTCCGCAAGAAAATTTTTATGAACTGGGGAACCGACGGTCGGGTATATATCCACTGCGAATATAAAATACAAACAAAAAAGATAATCTATTTTTGTTTTTTTTAAGTCATTTCACATCAAAATGAAGGCAGGGTACATTTGTCTGTGCTTTCTGATACCTCCTTTGTAATTTTTGACTCTTCTGTGGCGTCAGGTGTCCTGTGACCTTGTGAAGGTCCTGACTGAGATGATCCACCATTGGATTCAGGTATCGGTTGGTGTTCCTGATCATGCAAAGAAAGTCCCGTCTCTTCGGTTGCCGTCTGCCCATGTTCAACACCGTTTTCAGACTGGTGATCTGGTGTTGGAGTTCGTATTACTATAGACCCTGGTTGTGGTGGTCCAGGGGCAGCATCAGTAGGATGTTCCTGTTCGGCTGTTTGCTGTCTCCTATCATCTTGGGGCACCTGTATATATACAACTGCTGGTGCACCTCGATTCGCTGCTCCCTGCCCTTGTTCCCGTCCGCAGTTTATTATTCCTGTGTGGAAATAGTTATGAGCTCATTTACGTATTTTGTATTTGCATCCTCTCTTTGAATGGATATTTTTGTTGCTTATAGCTTGTTACTATTAGTGCTACCGCTAACATGGCTAAGTTATGCAAAAATAACTTAATACGACACTGACTAATAAATGTACGTGATAAACAGAAGCAGAATTAGGGTTTCGAGAGAGGACTACACTTCCATTAGAATTAAGATGAAAATGTTAAAGGAACACGGTATGCGATTTCCATTGGGTAATTTGACTGCCGACGTAGAGGGAGCCACCTAGCGGCAGCAAGAATACCAACTCGCATATTAGAAAACTTACCCTTCTTCCAAGCAATGACCACAGCAATGAAAACAATGATGAGTATGCCAATGACGACAGCTAAAGCGATAATAATGTAGTCTTGCCAAGATGAAGGTGCCGCAGTGGATGGACGGGCCGTCCCTTGAACGGTAACTGTTTTGTTTGGGACCGCTTTGGGGGTGGTAGGCCTACTGGTAGTAGTAGTGGTGGATGTCCGAATGGAGACGATGTAGTCGTAACAGGCTGAAGAAAATGGGCGAGCTGACGAATTTTTTGCCACAAGATGATTGATAATGTATAGGCTATCAAGTTGGTAGTGTTCAGAAATTATATTCTGAAGTCTTCTATGCTGAGGTCAGCTCGCCTATGCAGAGGTCAGACCGTTTCGCCTTCGTAAATATATCAGTGCGGAGGTGAGTCTGAGCTGGTGATGGTTGGGATCAATCATCAGCTGGCGTCTAAATGTTAATCACGAGGACAGCTGATTGTGTTGGACTTTAACATACCTTTGCACAGTAGTTTACAGTTATAGTTGAACGGACTGTTCAGGTCACCGCCATTTATGATGTCGGCACATTCATTTGAGCAGTCCTTTCTAAATGAACCAGCGTCAAGATAATATGTTTTGTCACATATTGATGAGGCCTGGATGCCTGTCAGGGAGAGACAGGTCAAAATACTGAAATATCAAACAAAACGATTTGTTAGTCGATTCTGTTGAGTCAGCACGTGGTTTCTCCGGCAGCGAACAACTCAGGGGGACACATGTCTGGTGAGGACACCAAGGTTCAGTTCCAAATGTGGTAATCTTTCAGGGCCGTAGCTGGCCGGGGGGCGAAATTTTTTTCCCACTCTGGTTCGGGGCTCAGATATATAACTCATTTGCATATGACCAATCATTTCTCGTGTCGCAGCTGCATAATTTATGAACACATGGAACTGTTGTTGACGTACACATTTTTAATGCATGTGGAAGCTTTTTGGCGCGATTTTGCCTACCTTCATACTGTATGTCTCGAAATACATGCCTATGTACGCTCGCAATGTTTGCCTCCAGGTAATGTGGAAAAATATTAACTTTCCTTATTCTATCTCGCTCATTTCCGTTTAAATGATCTGTTGGAATTTTTATCAAAACATTGATGAACATCATCAAGCCACATGACATTGCTGGGATGAAAGTAGTGGTTGACTGAGAAGACACGATGGGAAAAGTGACGGATCCACAAACTAACACTTCGCATATGCGCGTTTTCTTTGCATAAAATATTGTAAATGGATAGTTTTATAAATGGTCACCATGGAAAGTGGTGAAAAACACCCTGAATGTCATCGGACTGCTGGTTCCAAAGTCACTAAGCCATTTCTTCGCTTCATCCTCGGAATACAACTCCAAATTTAATTTGGTAAAAAAAGACGTAATCCTTCTCAGAAAATGACGCAAACCAACCTATCTGGGCATAAACTTGACATGGTCGATTATGGTTACATTTTTGGGGGCTATTGTGTCGGGCATAGATCTAGGACATGAGTGCGCTGATTGGTCATATAATAAGCTATACCTGAGCCCGGAACCAGAGTGGGAAAAAAAATTTCGCGGCCGGGGGGGGGGCAAATAATTTTTTTTCTCTAAAAAAGGTCACATCTCCTTAAGTTATTATGTGTCAGGTGACAGACGTGGGGAAAATGCATCTGAGAGAATGTAAATTTTCGATTTTTTTCTGGGAGGACCTCCAGGCTCCCTCCTGACTCATTTTTGTCCTCCCCCAGTCATAAAAGTAGCTACACCCCTGTCTTTTCGATCAGGGGCGCACCTTATCCTTAGTAGACCTATGGAACATTCCATGTTGAGTGAACCAGACAAGGGCCAAGCTTTCACGGTATCAAGTTGCGTCTTTAGCACGCACTAATTAAGTAGGCCTTCCGACCCCCCGCTGGGCATGTTTAAAACGTTAACTTTTTGAGCGACTTACCATAAAACCCATGGTGAAAATACTCCAAAAGGATGTTCAGTGGACTTTCTTTCAGGAGAAATTACATTCAGACTTATCATCCTGAATATTCCATGGAGGTCACTTTTCCAGTGTAGTCTACCTCAGATTTTATAAAATTGTACGAGACAATTTTACCTGTTTTATTGATCCTATTGATACTAGACCTATTGGCCTATCTTATCACCTAGTCGGTTCACTTTTTTGGGTGTTAAATTAAATTACGTCCTAAATCTTGAGTGGATTCATCTCCAAAGGAAAATGAAACTAAATTGTTTGAAATTTCTGAGTACTACTCAGAAATTTCAAACTACATGTATAGACAAAATTCTGAAAATGACTCAGTTCATTTTGGTGCGCATTTTACTTTTGACGCGGGTGTGTCAAAACTTCTTTTGACAGCCAGTGCCAGCTTGCAGTCGCACCCGTCACGTGGCCCTAGCGGTACGATCGCGAACCAGTCTGAGTCCCAGCGCGAACTACATATTTCGGAGGATGGACGATATCGTCCTCAACAGAGATGGTGAACTTCTGCATCTGTCGCCTGCGTTAATAGAAAAAAAATACAGGCAATGTACAACAACAAGTACATGAAGTACATGAAGTACATGACATGCATGAAGTATGATGTATTTCACATTTTGGCCTAGGCCTACGCATGCATGGCATGCTACATGCATGCATGACATGCATATGATGCATCATGCCATACACTGCAGAAAGTTCTTCCTCAGCTGCTCAGTCATCATATTGGTCATGTCAGTTCAACAAATTTAATTAGGCCTAGGCCTACTCTCCATTCCAAATCCCCTTGGCGCGAGGTTTATCAACGATAGCTCCGCAACGGCTGGGCCGATTTTGATGAAACATACGTCAGTTGACTTATCTTTCTTGGCGGTACAGCCATCATCACAGTCAATTTCCCGAAAAACGTGACAGAAAAAAGTTGTTTCACAAATCACCGTTTGTGCTGACGGCCGAAATGGCGGCCATTTTGAAATGACGCAATGCATCGCGCACGTGTAAACTGCACTGAACAGCATCGCGAAATGAAATGGGTTTTGAGAAAGAGATCCGTTATGCAGGCCTTACGCAAAAAATGAAGATAGCAGAAAGATACCGGCAAGAAAGACAAGTTTATTGATGTATGGTATGATGAATTTGGCCCAGCCGTTGAGCAGATATCGACCGAAAACCTCGCGCCAAGGGGATTTGGAATGAAGAGTAGGCCTAGGCCTAGGCCTACACATATTCAATGACATCCACCAGGTCCAGGGCCCAGGCCCACCAGTTTTTGTCCACTTGACTTGCTCACTGGCACGCCACTGGCTGGCATGACTGGCACTGCACTGACACTGTCAGTGATCAGATGAGAGAATTGTCAATTGAGCATGTTGAGCGGCAGTGTTTAGCATGTTTTTTGTTAGGCCGGGGTTATTTCCACGGATCCGTGTACGGAAGGCGGGAACCTTCGCCTTAGCATGCTTAGGTACACGGATCCGTGTACCAAATGTAGAAAAATCAGGAGTTATATACACGGATCCGTGTACGGAAGGCGGCAACATTCGCCTTGGGTACACGGATCCGTGTACCAAATGTAGAAAAATCAGGAGTTATATCATGATATACACGGATCTGTGTACGGAAGGCGGCAACATTCGCCTAGGTACACGGATTTGTGTCATCCACAAGTAGAAAAAACTCATATTTTGGTGCACGGACACGGACATTCGTTCCGTGAAACCTGAAAATTGTTGCACGATGCATAAATACATAGTCACACGAGATTGATAATGGTGGCAGGCCGCAAGAAAAATAAAAGGAGATGAAAAAATAAAATAAAAAAATTAAAAAGAGGTGAACCTAACGAAATGAATCACTGCGAGATTCGAACCTCTAGTCGTCAGTTCAAGTAGCAGCCCTGCACGGGACCACGCACGCTAACCACTTGGCCAATGAGGCTGTTGGATCCAGAGTGGAAATCATTACATACTTGTACTAGTAGGCCTATCTTGCCCAGAAAACGCATTGATATAACATTTTTCATCCTGGTAGTGCTTTTAAATTAACATTTTCATCAAGAATTTTTATTGAAAATTACGCTAGATGATACAAAAATTCATTTGAATTTCCCATTGTGCCCATGGAAGCATTTCATTGGCCAATTCGGGTTATCCTCTCCGTGTACCGATTGGGTAATTCCCAGGCCATCGTACACGGAGATCCGTGGATATAACCACAGCGTTTTTGTTAGGCCAGGCATGGAGGTAGGCCTATCTGCCTTATAGGCCTAGGCTACCTTTTAATTTTATTTATACCTCCATGATGGGCCAGGGATGTTCATGGTTTAGGGTCAGGAACAGTGTCAGGACATGCAGGACTCAGCTCAGGGCTATATTGACAGTTAGGGTCAGGAACAAGTGTCAGGGCTATTGTTAGGGTCAGGAACAGTGTCTAGTCAGGGCTTTTGTTAGGGTCAGGAACAAGTGTCAGGGCTATTGTTAGGGTCAGGAACAATTGTGTCAGGGCTATTGTTAGGGTCAGGAACAGTGTCAGGGCTAATGTTATTAGGGTCAGGAACAGTGTCAGGGCTATTTTATTGTTAGGGTCAGGAACAGTGTCAGTCAGGGCTTTGTTAGGGTCAGGAACAGTGTCACTGTCAGGGCTATTGTTAGGGTCAGGAACAGTGTCACTGTCAGGGCTATTGTTAGGGTTAGGGTTTGGGTTAGGGTGGTGGGGGATAATGCAAAAATGCCGGTTGTAGGCCTAACCCTAAATGAGGGTTACGTGTACAACCCTAACTCTAACTCTCCTAAGTTAGTAGGATTACCCTAGCCTGCCTAGGCCTAGGCCTACTACTGTCTCGCATTAGGTCCCTGTGGTGTTCATGATGATTTTTGACCACACTCACATTGAGTCAGTTATTGTTTATATTCATTTGCAGTGCACCCCCTTCCAAGCCTACTACTGTTGTCAGTAGGGTAGGGTAGGCCTTTTAGCTGCCCCAAGGCGTGGGGCCTATGATGCGGTGATGGCATTATGCTTGTGGCGACTAGCACAGGTGGAGAGATGTTATTTTATATCAAATGGTTTGAGATCGAGGATACAGGCGGGGGCTCCATTTTATGGAAGGAGTGGAATGAATAACAAATTTATTGCATGGTAAGTGTCTGCATTTGATCCTCTGCCATTGTCAGGTCCACAGCATTAGCATAGGGGTCGCAATAAATTGTGTCCAACTGCGACCAGTTGCGTCCAGTAGCGTCCAACGGCATAAAAAAGTAATTTCTAGCAATAAAAGTGACCATATCAATATTTGTGAGTGTGGGCAGTAAATCAAATGTTCCTGAAATGTATTTCATGCATTTGGAACATTTCCAATCACTCATTTCCATGATTTGTTGATTTTAATTTTGCGTCCAGACGCCGGCGGCCATTTTGTTGTTACCGTCGTTTGGGATAGACTCTACCAATATGGCCGCGACGGCCTGAGGAATCACAATCGTGGAAGGCAGACTTTGCGAGTTTTTATTCTCGTCAGATGTCATTGATTCAGATTTATGTGATTAATTCTGATGAGATAATGTGGAGAATTACAATTTAAAAATGAAATTTGAACATTTGTATTGATAAAATTTGTGTTTTATAGCGTTGGACGCAACTGGACGCAATTGGTCGCTGCTGGACGCAAATTAGTGCGACCGTTAGCATAGGGCTGTTTCCCTTCACCATGTGGAAGTCTGTCACACAAAAGCCTTTATAAAATTCATCATCAATTAAGTTGAACCTCCCTTTACCTCTGCTCTAGACTCTTGACACCAGGATGACAAAAACTCCTAAGTATTTTAAGGCCATTCACTTAGAGTTCTGTAATTGGCGAACCTCAAATGAAGATGTGGGTGATGAAAAAGGAATAAAACACATCAAATCACCTTGTGTCTTGTACATGCATCAGAGAGTACCATAATCAATCTCTTGTTTGCTTGTTACTGGTCACTTTTGTCATGCGGCATGTTGACATTTTAGGAACTTTGGAAACCAAATTAAAAGAAGCCTAACTCAACATGAGACAGCGACCGCTCTGCGGCCATTCTACTTCACTGTTCATCCGGATTTGCTTGGGAAGTTCCCAAAAGAGAGGGTAGGTTTAAAGTTTAGACACGTAAGGAGCTGTTTATTACCTCACTTTGCAGGCTCTGCTTTCCAGCTCTGTCATCTGAAACAGTCATACATGTATTTGCGTAAATGTACCACTCAACCACCAGACCAAGAATTGAAATGACTTGTGCCTGATTGTGTCATTCTCCCAACTATTAACGACCTGGGCCGACTGCACAGAAAGTCCGATAGTGCTACCAGCGCCTATCGGCAGATAGTTATAACGCACTATCGGACTCTCTGTGCGGTTGGCCCTGGAGCCCTCTAACTTCTAGATGTTGCAAAAAAACTACAGTGTACCGGTATATCAGTCAGTAACTTTGTTGTCTTGTCTTCACTTCAGGAGGTGAATGAAAACTCCCTAAAACTCTTAAATGAATACATGGCCAGCTTGGCTTCTTCAAAATCACCTGCCAAGCAACAGAATCTGGTGTTCTACATGCGAAGTGAGACATCAGACAAGAATACAGGCACAGGTAATGACATGGTAATGATTACAATCACCAGTTTGTTCAGCTGATCTAAAAAAATTGTCCTCGAAGAGGGATTCCCCTGAGTATAGATCGATTGCACGCCGTTTCCGATCTTTCCCGACTGCCGTCGTCAAGGCTACCGATCTCGGTCGGGAATCTAAAATTAGAAACTCCCCGCATGCGCAGTAGGCTGGGTCCGAAAATAAATGACCTTGTCGTCTTTGAGTGACAGCGTAGCCATGCTTCTCTTCGGCCCTCTACTGCCGGTATTCTGAAGAACCGCACGTCCAAAATGTGCCCCACAGTTCTTAACAATGCATACTTCCACCATTTTATATTTTAGAGATCGTAATACGTGTATAAAATCGAGTTTTTAGCCGCGTTTCGGTTTGTTTATGTCCATCCCGAAATTGCTTTCGGACCCAGCCCGAGCGCATGCACGAAACTTCGTTGTCAAGATCCTAGAAATGACGCACGACAATGCCCGAACGGAGATCGAGAATCATTGTTGGCATTGACCACAGCGGTCGGAAAATATCGGAAACGGCGTGCAATCGATCTATGATGTCAGCACTGTTTGCGTGTCTAAAGATGTTTGATTTGTTGTCCAGGTGGTTTGAACATGGTCCCAGTCACCATCTCGCTGCAATCCAAAGATGTACGGTCCACGGTATCCTCAATCCTCAAGGCCTGCAACCTCTCATTAGACTACGTCCAAAGCATCAAACCAAAGAGTTTGTCTGCGGGATCTGACCGGCCATTGCGATGGCATCAGAGTTATTATGAGTACACTGGAACGGCGAATCCAGAGGTACAGGAACAAAAGCCGGTACAGACTCTTAGGTATGTTTTCCCCTCTCAAGTGGAATATTGTCAGGGAAGCAACATCCATGCCTGCCACCAGTGTGTCCACAGTTTCCAACCCGGCTGTGGCAGTTTATGTGGTACACACGGCAACCCTGTAGGTTTCCTCTGGGTTGCCCCTACATGATATAGCATAATATCACCCAGTACTGTTTGATGAGCAGCTTTTGCCCTTAAAGTCAGTACCGGTATTTGCACTCTTGAAATTGTACTTAAATATTGATCGATTGAGTCACTGTGTGTATTTCAGTATGTGGCTGCGGAAAAATGTCGGACGGGCGAAACAACTCATGGAGTCCGCCAAACCGGTCATTGAAGAAACCGAAAACTTAAAAAAAGATTTGTGTCGGAGGTACAAATTGAACGACCTAATTTGGGACTCTTCATGGGGTGCCTCATTCTTCTATGGTTGTATGAAGACGTTTGGACGTCTTGGGGAGGAGTTGGAGGCCAAGGGGGCTGCCAAGAAACTCAGGGGTAAGCTTGTCTTCTGGTACTTGTGGGATTACCACTAACAGTTTTGCAATGGGCGTGGTTTTGGTTTCTCTTATTGTTGCATTAAACAGGATGGTCACAATCTTCGAAAAACTGTGTTCTGCTCGTTTAAAGGAGTTAGACGCCAAAGTTGTAAACAAGCTGGTTTGTTTACAAATATGGTCGGCAAACTAGTTTTATTCCTTCGTGCAGGTGGCAGCACCCGTGATCGTTAGACTGGTTCCCGGTCCGATACAACTCACTCACGATATTCACGTCAGTACATATCACCGACAATAGGTGGCAGCACCGCAGGCGTCCATGGATAGGGAACCAGTGAGTGAGTGTTTACAACTTCGGCGTCTAACTCCTTTAAGCACAATTATCTCAGTCACAAGACCATCTGTGTATTATATTGGTTCATTCGTCAAGTACAGTCTGAATATTTGCCTCGCTGAGCTGACAAATACCAGCAAGCTTCTGCAGGCCCTGGGAGTTTCATCTTTTGTTCATTCCAGGTCGTACAGTGATATTCAGTAACATGACTGGCATCACAGTTCTGGGGGACATAATGCTGAGTAGCGAGGATGTACCGCAACATTGGGCAAGGGTAGGTTGAGTGACACCTGGTAATGGGTGGGATTACCACCTGCTCAGCTGTGAACCGCTTCCAAAATGCCTTCGTTGATGGACTTTGAGTTTGAGAACACAAATCATGGCAGATCTGTGGTTGGAGCACTAACTGCATTGTGATACTTGTATGTCTAAAGACCTGCACAATTGATGTTTTCTGATTTTCACGCTGGGCCAACTTGAGGTCGTGGATTGCATGGAGTGGCTCCACCACCCCTAGGCCTGGGGTAGGCTTCACCGCCCCTACATCGGTTGTATATTCACAGCAGAGGTAGGCTTCACAACCCCTACATTGGTAGTTTATTCACGCCATTCATCCATTTATGTCACCTTGGTTTTCAGTTGTTGACTTCAGGCAGAAACTATGATCAAATAATCGACCAATTTCCAGAACTAGAGAAGCAACTTTCTGGCATGTTGTGCAACATCCAGGTGGTGCGCCGTCGGTATCACACCACGATAATGGCCGACCGTTACCTCCGCCAACTACAGAGGCTGATCTACATGTTGCAGTGTGATACCACTGGTGTTATCACGGGAGATCTTCGCCATCTACAGTTAGTTGTAGAAGGGTAGGTACACCCTTGCGAATCAGTTTGAGTTCTGGGTCTTTGGCGCGTCAAGTGGAGCTTCTGCATCAAGATTTTCCTGACTCTTGCAGAAAATACATCTGTTTTTGACGGTGTATGAAGTTGCAGTCACTACAAGCTGGTTTGTTTACAAACATGGTCGGCAAACTAGTTTTATTCCTTCGTGCAGGTGGCAGCACCAGTAGCGCCCCGTGATCGTTAGACTGGTTCCCGGTCCGATGCAACTCACTCACGATATTCACGTCAGTACATATCACCGACAATAGGTGGCAGCACCGCAGGCATCGCGTGGATAGAGAACCAGTGAGTGAGTGTTTACAACTTGGACGTCCAGCTCCTTTAAGACTAGTGTAAGAATTACATGTCAAGTGATGAATTTCTTTTGCTGCAGGTCAGCTGGGCCATTGACAGTATCGCCGCGTGGTCAAATCCTGGTGCCAAACTCGTGCCCAGGATTCGTAGTCAAGAACTTCATTCAGCAAAAGAAGGACGAGGCGGCTGCCATTTTGCTAGAATATTACAGGTGAATGAACTGCATTTATCACTTCTTGTGCATGTACAGTCACAAATACTTACAGTCAGTAGGCGTGGATCCAAGGGGGCACACGCCCCCCTTTTGGCCGACAATTCTATAAAACTGACCGTGAAATTCTGAAATTTGGAGCAAATCATTGAAATTCACTGCAGATTTCAATGTTTCTAGCACAGTGTGCCCCCTCTTTTCCGAAACTGGATCCGCCCCTGGTCAGTGGTGCAGTACACACAAGGTTTTTGTTCATATCTGTCCAGGAGGCGAGGGTTCTAGCACTTGCAGGCATCAGGCTTTCTTGTCCCCTGATGAGCTCTCTCCTCCAAACTCCAGATCCAACCCGACATTGTGGTAAAAGGTATTGAATTGAGAGTTGAGGGTTGATATGGCACTGTTAGCTCGGTAGGAAACAGTTTGATTAATGTTTAAAGCCTCACAGTATTGAATTTTACGATATTTTCAAAGTGTTAGGGGAGTGCAGGTGTAGGTCTCATAGCCTCTTAAAGGTCCCCAAAATACTTGCCTGATACCTACTTCAAAGAAACAAGCCCTAGTTTTCAGCACACATTGAAAAAACTGAAGGCAGAGCCCTAATGTATTCCCATAGACCATAGTACATTTTACACTACGCTAACGTCGGAGGACGTAAGCACTTTCTGAATTCAATACAGTGAGGCTTTAATAAAGAGGAACGTGCACCGTCAACGAGAGTCGCCCACTCTCTCACATGAAGAATGGGTCTGACTGGGGATTGAACCTGGAACGTCAGAGGTGACAGGAGCTGATGTTTCCACTGTACCACTCTGACAGCCCTGTGACTGTGATATTCTGATCTTTACAGAAATCAAGAAGAGGAATACCATTTACGAGAACGATGTGTGGAGGATCTCGAACTTCTGTCGCTGAAGAAAGATGACCACATTACGTCGGAACAAATGATCGAATGTTGTCGAAGACTTATGCGAGATCCGCGCGACCTTGGTGTCAGCGTCAAGGAGGTGAAGCTACGGATATCGCAGTACTACACCCTCATGCAGGATGGCGAGTTGATAATTCCTTGGAATTGGAAAGGACCGGATGGATAATTTCCATATATTCCAAAACTTCGTCATCCACTACTTACGAAGCTAACTAAGAGCCCAAATCTGGTCACCACTCTTGGTACAATGAGTGAAGCCTGCAGACAATCGTTGGCCAGTTCTTAGTTGGCTCTCAAGCTTCTTAAAGGAGTTAGACGCCGAAGTTGTAAACACTCACTTACTGGTTCTCTATCCACGGACGCCTGCGGTGCTGCCACCTATTGTCGGTGATATGTACTGACGTGAATATCGTGAGTGAGTTGCATCGGACCGGGAACCAGTCTAACGATCACAGGTGCTGCCACCTGCACGAAGGAATAAAACTAGTTTGCTGACCATATTTGTAAACAAACCAGCTTGTTTACAACTTCGGCGTCTAACTCCTTTAATTCAACCATTAAAGATAATATATCACGACTTCATTGTTTACATTCAATGTTTGTAAACATGGATGTTTACATTATGTTATTTTGGACTTTTGGGACATGTAAGTTAGTGTTAACAAGGTGTTACCTTGTACTGCATAGCATTGTAAACACCATGTTAACACCAACTTTGAAATCACCCAATGTAGTTAACCTGAACACAACTTTACCAACCATAATATACCATTCACATTATGTTGCACTCTATTCTCCTATTTGCCATGAAGAAAATGACCGTGGTCAGTTTCTCTTATTTTGCATTCCAATGAGCCGCTGGCCGGATTTGGCCAGACTTGCTTGTGCCAAGAGAGCACTAGACCCGTTTCGGACAGTGCAAGTCCGTGGTGATTGATGTTTTTCCTGTGAATATTAGAAAACAATACAATGTTGTACAGTTTATTTTAGGTGCTGTTATACCGATATTGCTAACTTGTTAAATTTTGAATAAAAGTCAGTGTTTGCATAACATGAGTTAAAACTGTGAGCTTTGTTGTCATGCTGTTAGGTTAGGGGTGTTTGTGTTGGTGAAATATCCAGTGGCGCAGTCAGCCAATGACTAGGCTTATCTGTTGTTCAGAAATACTCTAGAAAAGTATAGCTGTGTTCACACTGAAACCGACTTGAAAGCGTTTTCCGTAAAACGTTTTACGGAAAACGCTTTCGACCAAAAATGACTGTGCCACACTACAGTCACCAAAGCGTTTTCAAAACGGTTGTCGCGCCCGAATGACGTCGAGTCGTTTTGAAACCACTTCTGGAACCGTTTTCGTTAAAACACTTTCAAACCGTTTTAAGAGGGCTCTAGTGTGGCACCCTAAACTGTTTTAACATCTTAAAACGTTTTCAAACCGTTTTAAAAGCCCAGTGTGAACGCAGCTTATGTCATCAATTTTGTCTAAATTCAATTACATGTAGTGGAACTTTGGGATTACACCGCAGATTTGTTGGAGGTAGATATTCGTGGTCCCTGTGCATGCCTGATACATCCCATCCTGAGAATCGCAGGTCATTTATGGATTGTAACCCTCTCTTGATTTAACAAGTGCCAGGAAGGGAGTGGTTGTGAAGACTCTGGGGGTCGTATTCATAAAGCGGTTCTATCTTTAGAACCGTCTTAGGCCGGTTCCAAGTATCGTCAACCACTGTACCTGCAACCAGCCTAAGACGGTTCTAAAGATAGAACCGCTTTATGAATACGGCCCTCGGTGCCCTAACACAGGTGTGAACATTTCAGTGATATCCCAAAAGTCCCTGTGTGTGAATCTTCCGTTTGTGGTGTTGCTCTGGTGGGTGCAGAAGGTTGACCGAGCCGTCTTGGTGTATCAATGCAGTGCATGTACTCTTACCATTGGACACAATGGGAGATGAACACAAAGATCTTATTTCAATACTTTATTAGCGTTTGAATAAGCGACAAGCAAATAAAATAGAAATGTGGATTAACGAAGTACTATCATTACATGTGTTATATACAACTTTAAATTTAAATACTTTACTCTGTAATTTGCTTGCTCTTGGTACATCTAGAGCTAAAGCCTACAGCACAAGACATGCACAAGAGGCAACTGTATTGTTCACAGGGTTCCTGCAGCCTGTAGAGCACCAAATTTAAGACCTTTTTAAGACTTTTTAAGACCAAGTATCGGCAAAATTTAAGACCTATTTTCTTCTAAATGAAGCCTCCGAACATCCCTGGAAGGGTTTCCGCAAGGGAAGAATGACAGGGATTGACACGGCCAAGGAAGTGGGTAGGCACTGGCTACTTGGGCGGGGGGGGGGGGGTCTGGGGGCCCTCCCCCATAAAAATTTTGATTTTAAGAAGCCCGGAGATGCGATTTCCTGACATCTCCTGCCAATTTTCTACAACTGCCTTGATATGAAATTTAAGACCTTTTTAAGACCTTCCCACAGAAATTATCAAATTTAAGACTTTTTAAGGCCTTGAAAATGGAAGTGCCAAATTTAAGAGTTTTTAAGACCTTGCAGGAACCCTGTGCTCACTGCAAGCAAGGCACTTTGATTTCAATTCACAAGGCTTTGGCCCTGCTTTGTATCTAATTGGAAACAAATTGAAGTAAACTTCCCGATACCTCATGCGTACATGTAGGACACTGGTCCATCAACATCTGAGCCCCACGTCCTGAGGTAATAAGTGGTTCTTAATTCACCTCTACATGTATTTGTGCTCTGGAGGCCCTATAAAGCCACTACAGAAGGGTCGACACACTATAAGAAGTCAGCACAGAAATTACTACAAGAACTTAGAAGACTGTAATCAGGAGTAGATAATCTCCTGCCGTAATATATTACATAGTTATATAGTACAATGTTAGTAACAGGAAATTTGGTATTACACTCTTCTCCACCACATAACATACATGCAAACCTCAGTCTCAAACTTTGGAACACCAGTCTGAGATGAGATTGCAAGGACTATCAAATCTGTATGGTAAACTCCCTACTTGTAATACATGACACTATGATTCATAAACCGTACAAAACATGCAACACAATACCAGATACACCCCAACTCTCAAACTAACACTCACTCATCTAACTCATGCAAGTTACAATATCTGACACATACCCGGTACACGATGCTCATGCATGTCATCCCATGATCCCATGGTTATATGCAGTTACAAATGTCATACAGGAAAAGTAACAATCATTTATGTACACTGGGAACTCAATTGGAAGTTCACACTCCACACGTCAGTCATCCTTCCACAGCATAGTTCGGTTTGGAGACTGTCCATAAGACTGTTTTTCTTGATAATTCTTGTAGATATAAGGTGGCCTAATACGTTAGCGACACCACATTTTAGATGACTCTCTTGTGCTGTTTGATTGGCTGTAGGGCGTCAGTTTGCCAAGTACGAATATTCTTCAGCGCTTGATTTAGCTTGTCACACCAGAGGAAGCGATCTTCCTTAGTGTCAGCCGAGAGCATGTGTCTGGAAGAACAAGACAAATAGATTGTTCAGTCATTTTCAAAGTCTTAAACGCTTACAGACCATAACTCACTCAACTAAGAACTTCCTTCACAGGACAAATTCCCTCCCCCCAAAAAGCAAGAAATATTAGAATTTCTGTACTCACTTGGTGGAAGTCATTGTATCATAACTCCAGGTGACCAGTGTGTTCTTATCACCACTTCTCTGTGGGCGGACCAACACCAATTCAAACGTGTTCGGCCGTGCACAGATGTCGCGGGGGATGAGGGTAACATGCTCTGTTACGCAGTTCTTGAGGTCAATAATCCCTATGGGGTCCTGAAAATGATTAATTTTGACGATGAAATATGTGATGATGTAGTTCAGAAGTGTAAACAAGCAAAGGAGTAATGTTCATGCAGTTTGTTGGTACATGT
>NMRB01000552.1:8790-50304 GCA_002633025.1 Notospermus geniculatus
GGATAAGATGCGAATTGATACTTGCATTAATGCATAGTGTAATAATAGGGTGACTTTACCATGGAGTTCTGTAACAATTCCAGGGGGCGTTGGTATAAAACTGCATTGAGCTTCCACCATAGTAATGGGCCCATGTTATGTAGCACCAATATGGTCTTTCACGTGAAACTATCAGAAACACGAAATCAGAAACACGAGCTATCCCGTTCCAGAATGGAGATGAATGCAGGTGAAGTTGCCGCTGAGCTCAAGTGTAATGAAGTTTGGGCGTGGCCTCCTCCGCAGGGGAGGGTTAATTTTCATAAACTTCGCTGATAGTTCTTATTCGACCCCTAACCAACATGCCTGGAAAATTGAACACATTCTAAAGAGGTGATTTTCCAGTTTCCTCTATATCTGGGCCTATTTTATAATAATTTACTCTTAACCTTTTCAGTGCCACTGGTATTTCCATTCATAACGATATCAGTAATATTACAAAATTCTGAAAGTAACGGCAACCCCACCACACAGGTCGTCAAAGTCACTTCCCAATGAATACCTTTTTGGCAGGGTTTTTGTCGTTTTCAGCTTTTTTGGTATATTTTCAAATTGAGATAATATTCCATGGCAGTAAAAAATATATCTTGTTTGTTTGACAATGAACGCTGTCTGCTGTTCCTCAACCTACATTAGAATGACATAAATTATACAGTTCACACCTTTTTCATTTCACTAGCTTTCCACCGAAAAACAAAGTATCAAACTTGTTGAAGTTCAGTCGGTGGTCAACGTAATTTTCTTACATGCCTCGTAATTGTTGGTTTCACAATGGAGAGGACACTTCTCAGTACCGAACATTGATGCCTTGGCCAACACGGCAAATCATTCTCCACCAATGCTAGGCGATTGGCTATGGTCTTTATACCGTCCAAAGGCAACGAACAAAATCATGTAAAAACATGTTATCAATTAGGCTACTATTTATTTCGCTAATTTTTTTCGTTTTGAAGAACTTAACAATAGATTTCTTTCCAGAAATAGTCAACAAAACACGACCTCAGTGTAGAGAAAGTCCAAACTCTAATTTACATAGAATCCGTCCAATAGGTTTTGGAATTTGGAATTTGGTCATGGAATCCGTCCAGTAGGTTTTACTCCAGGAGTACATGTACAACTGTTGCTGTCAAAATTGACTATACTGTAGTTTCGCCCGGCCCGTATTCAGCTGCTCGTCAACTGCCTCAATGTAAATGACCGAGCTCTTTGATGTGAAACCACGATGATTTACGATGGGATTCATCAGTATGTTCCTCTTGTTCTTTGTTTTCTTTCCAACCTTGACTCTTACAGACCACCTTTGAGACGGCAAATTAAAGCTGAACTTAATAGATATAAACCCCAAGCGGCAAAGGTAGAAATTACGAACAGCCACAACCGAATCGATCAGAGGGTTGTGGATTCGAATCTTGGTGTCATCACAGATTATTTTTCGTTTTTTCTCATTTGGCAGCTGTGCTGAGATCTTTGCTCTTCAAGAGCGTGGTGGCAAGTGAAACCAACTGTGACCGTCCAAGAGGGTGTATCGTTTTCAGAGGTAGTTTGGAAGTGCCTTGTGGCTGTTCGTAATTTCTACCTCTGCCGCTTGGGGTTTATATCTATTAAGTTCAGCTTTAAGGTGAATCGGGAAACTGCCGATGAGATCAAGGTCATTGAGCGCTGGCACGAAGAGTGCCCCGATGCAGTTACTTCGAATATAGAGTGAGTACTTAGTTAAATTGTAGTGACTCAGTTTTGGAGGAACACATAATTTGCAGTTGAGGCCCTATTTCAGCAAAGCCTCTCAGTTCATGCACTTTCGATAAGTCGTTATGTTCGTCAGTTAGAGAAACACTCGGGCAGATTATGACACTTGAGGTGTTAATTACCTGAATTAAGTACGTTTGGAATCACCACCAGACATCAAAGGAAGGTAGGGGTTGCGACATTTCTTGAGTAAAGGAGCTGAAAAACGTATACCGGTATTGTAAGTTCATTCTACCATAGTCCACGTACGAGCTATCCATTGTCAACCGTTTTGTCCCCCATTTTGGTGTTCGTCACATCCAGAGTGACTACCATTTAACTAACTACACTCACTGTGTTTTAGTATCATATACACAAAATCATAGCATCTATTTTATAAAAACGATCGAATTTTATCAAGTAAAAAAACTATCTTTTAGGTTTCATCGTCATATTTTATTTGGTTATGCAATTTAGATTATTATGTTAATTTATTCATTGAGTGGTATGCATATTAAAAACTGTTGCTGTCTCGGTCTTCACGGATAGGGCTTTTGAGAGAGAATATGAGATATAATTAGGTTTTGTGGTAAGCGCGAGTGTCAAGATTGTGTTCAGCAAACTGCTGACTAAGCCTTCCTATTACTGGCCTGGTTGATCTCTACTTTAGTTTGTAGCGTAGATTTAATGCCATGAAAAAGAAACGGGTTTCTAAGGTGAAAGACAACGCTTCCTACAAGATTCGAACCCACGGACACTCGCATTAGGCATCAATCGCCAGCACTAAGGGGCAGCACGCCTTAACCACAAGGCCAAATCCCCATCTTCAAAAAAGATGGTTCAATGACCTATGTTAAACGAGGCGTCCATCAGTACCCTGCGAGTAGGCCAAACAATAAAAATACCGTGTATAAATACAGTGTACATATAAATGTAGTGTATAATTATTATTACATAGAGATGTTTACTGTATACCATTTATTATTCAGGCTGCTAAAAGTTTTGCATAGTTAAAACGCCTTATAACGTTGTATCAAACTGAATTCAGCTGCGAATTGCATACAAGTAAACTACGTAGAAGCACCGGGAATTAGTTCCATACTAACCACCCAGTAATCCCTTCAGCTTTTATTACACATGACGCCTCTAAAAACATGAGGCCTCCGACCTCCGACCTCCGAATGTTACGGGGCATTATGTCGGGGACTGTCCATCGGTGTCGGTTAACAGATCTGTTACAGGACATGTTAACATTTCCTTTTTGCGTCAATTAACTTGAGAACGCTTTGAGCGAGCAACCCGAAGTTTTGGAGGGTTTGTCTATGAGAGGAAGGTTCCTTTTGATGACCAGCATCGCCGCACATCCAAGCTGGTGGCTAGGGTGGCCATCTTGAAATCGGTTTTCATCAAATATTTTCAGAACGCTTTCAGCGTTTGCCCTGAAGTGATGATTGGTCTCCACTAGGGAAAGGTTCCTTTTGATGACCAGCACCTCAGCACATCCAAGATGGCGGCTATGGTGGCCGTCTTGAATTCTGTTTCCGTCAGTTATCTTGAAAGTGCTTTCAATAATCAACATGAATTTTTGTGAGGGTTTGTCTTCATGGGAGGAAGGTTCCTTTCGACGACCGGCGTCGCCGATCTTGAATTCGGTTTCCACCAATTACCCGGTATCTTGAGAACGCATTGAGCGATGAACCTCAAATTGTCTTTGATGGTTTGTCTCTGTGATGAGAGGAAGGTTCCTAATTGCCACGCATTACCGCTGCTCATCTAAGATGGCCACCGTGACGGCTGTCTTGAAAATGTGATTTCTGTCATGCAACTCTTCAAGCAATCAATCGGAAATTTTCCATAAAATATTTTCTGTCACTGATTGTAGAGTGATTTAGAGGACGGTTTCTTCAATGAATAGTTATATCACTCATCCATTCCAAGACGGTCCCTGTGCCTGCCTTTCATGCCTTGTTAGACGTTTCTTTTCCTTTGATTACTTTGTGCATCTTCCCCCAATGTACCATCTGAGCTATGCCCACAAACAACATACCAGTCTGGGGCAAAATTATACCACGTTCTTGGTTGCTTTTGTTAAAGCTGAACTTAATAGATATAAACCCCAAGCGGAAGAGGTAGAAATTACGAACAGCGGACAAGATTTTGCAGTAGCTCATGCGGTGTGTGTCCCTAATGGATACACCCTCTCGGACGGTCACAGTTGGTTTCACTTCCCACCACACTCTTGAACAGTAAAGATCTCAGCACAGCTGCCAAATGAGAAAAAAGGAAAAATTATCTGTGACGGCACCGAGATTCGAACCCACAACCCTCTGATCGATTCGCCAAACTCTTTCTGTAGGTACCACGAAGACTGCTTGCATACAACGACGCCGATCCACAATAAAGGCGCTGTGGTTTTGAAGATCTCCATGAGGAAATAAAGCAATCGGAATTGTTGTCACGCAAGCAAGCAGTCTTCGTGGCGCGTACAGAAAGAGCTTGGCGAATTGATCAGAGGGTTGTGGGTTCGAATCTCGCTGCCATCATAGATTATTTTTCGTTTTTTCTCATTTGGCAGCCGTGCTGAGATCTTTACTGTTCAAGAGTGTGGTGGCAAGTGAAACCAACTGTGACCGTCCGAGGGAGTGTATCGTTTTCAGAGGTAGTTTGGAAGTGCCTTGTGGCTGTTCGTAATTTCTACTTCTGCCGCTTGGGGTTTATATCTATTAAGTTCAGCTTTAAATATGACCCAACTTAGTAGACGTCCATTAATCTCAATGCATCGCCGCATCTGGGACAAAACAGCATGTGCGTTGGGGTAAAACTTCACCTGGGAGTCAGGACTCGTATCATGAAATTCATGAATAAGATCGGTGATGACATCAACAGCTCCGTCAGCTTGTGAATACCAGAGGTTCTTAGGCGGAGTTTACATCGAGGCACACGCGACACGAACACGCAGGTGAACAAAGGTTTCATGGGGATGAATCCTTTGTGAAGCAATTGTTCGCCTGCGCGTTCGTGTCGCGTGTGCCTCGATGTAAGCTCGGCCTTAGCGCTCGCTCCCTTCGTCACCGCACCCACGTTGACGTACATGTAGGAACAAGTGGTACGAAGTGCTGATTTCTTCAGGATGGGTTCCGTTGTAAACCATGGCTGAATAGTAGCCCCAAAGCCACATCAGTAGATGGCATACACTTTCAATCAGTCATTACGGAATACGTCGCCAACAAATTACCGGAACTTCTAGTTTACTGCGGTAGGCAATTTATACAGTAGTGTGCAAAAATATTAGAACACGTGACAAATCTTAAGAAACTGATATTTTATTTGGTCTCAGAGCCTGGATTTCACTTTCCTGCCATTGCAAAAGGTAAAGGCAAAGGTACGGAGATTCGTTCACCTACGAATTTATCAGTCCAGTCCTTTTGTTTACATTTTACTCTAATATTTAGTATCCCCCCCCCTTTGGCAGCAGTCACAACAGCGCATCTTTCTGGCATTGTGTCTGTGTATTTTCTAAAAGTATCAACCCCAGTGTTATTCCACGCTCTCAGAAGCTCATTCCAGAAAGTTTCCTTAGAGTTATCCAACATTTCCCAAATGCAGTGTGTTCCCAAGGAATTGACAAAGGTATCATGCAGGTGTCTGTGGAACATTCATTATGCAATATCAGTATGGTTGAAGGTTCCATTAATGAAATAAACGATGGTTTCATGGCTACATTGGGGTCATTTAATTGAAATAATACTTCGTTTTCCAGTTCATGGCAAGTGTTCTAATATTGTTATGATTGTTGCACACTATTGTACATGTAGGTCAGTTCCACTCTAAAAAAAAATTATTAAGGTGTTTGAACTGTGCCAAACTTGTTTAACACTGTTTAATATTTCATATCTTGCCGTGCGTTTCTTGTTATCTGAGCCATTGGAAATGTTCACTGTCGTTCAGAATTATACCTAATCTGTAAACAGATAATTAGCAAATTAAAGATTGATATAATGCATGTATTGCACAAGAAATGAGGAAAATGATATTCATGTCTATTTTTTGCTGGACGTCAGGGCCCATATTCATCACTTAAAGGACAACGGTATTGCCACTTTTTCTCGACAGCCGGCGCCACCGCGCCACTCTCCAACCCAGGGGCTAACTACGTTGTCGGCGAATTGACCCGATTTACTACGTACATTTTGTAATGCATTTTTGTAGTTCGTAGTGCTGCCGCTAGGTTGCGCCCTCTACGTCGGCAGTCAAATAACGCATTTGACATCCAATACCGTGCTCCTTTAAGCCTACGTGTGACACTTATCCTTAATTCAACACAAAAGATATGTATCACACTTTGACTCAAGTATGTTTATGAATGTCGACCCTTGTGTCAAAAGTATGGAATACAACTGCTTGTTTTGTGATTTTTTTCTCACTGTGTGAACTGCTGTTACCGACCGTAACAGCTGCACTTCCACTACAAAAAGCCGGTATTTGTCCGTTCTTATTCAGCTTCCATTACAGAATTTCCGTGTTTAATAAGCCCGGTTCTATTAATAAGTGCGGATCTGTTAAGCTCGGATAGCATAGCCGATCATACTCCGAATCTAAATTAGATGCGGATCAACAATGGTGTTTCTCTAGTGAAATGGCAATAAGTCCGGATCGATTTGAACGTGCTCGAAATTGCCAGAACAATACGCGGTTCATTCCACGTGTCGCCATCTGTAGCCGAACTTACTAACCTCAAATCCAGTAGTGGAAGCGCAAGCCGTGAAATATCCGGTGTTATTTTAGATGCGGTACTATTAAGACAGGATATAAAAGCTGTAATAGAAGCGCAGCTAACATCTATCAATCGATGAAACGGTTAAAGCTAGGTACACATGTGTACCATTTTCCGACAACGACAATACGGCAGTACAATACAATGGAATAGTCTTATAACCGTGCCGCATTCATGTGTACGGACCAATTCATTTTCCTACGATCATTTTTTTTGCTGTTGCCATGTTGTCGTCGCCGCATTGTCGTTGTCGGAAAATC
The DNA here is from genome assembly GCA_002633025.1 of Notospermus geniculatus. NCBI lineage: Eukaryota > Metazoa > Nemertea > Pilidiophora > Heteronemertea > Lineidae > Notospermus > Notospermus geniculatus. Next base: position 15,589 of record NMRB01000552.1, read on the forward strand.
GTACACATGTGTACGTACATGTAGCTTAAATCGGATGAAATAGGCCTACTCCATTGGATGACAACCTGAAATGGGCTTTGGAAAAACATCGATAGCATCAGCGGCGTACGCTGGTCAAGCATCTGTAACAACCGGATATCGATCTTTAAAATGCCACTGTATGCATGAGGTATGCCTCAGTATCCCTTCCATGGCGGCGGAATCGGGAACGAACGTGATAATACTTGTGTCCTGTTAAACCCATACATCGCCAGTGCTAACACCTAGGCTAGATTGATACTTTGTCGAAACCACAGGCGTCTCATACGTCTGTCTGTACTTGTATGGGGAGGAGGGAGGTTTTGGGGGACCCTGGGGCTTGCTATACCAGTGTATACACTACAGAAAGACAAGGCCTGCAACTGTTCATTCACCTCTCCGAGACACTCACTCACTTCAAACGCTCTGGATTTCACTTTCCCGTCATTGCAAAGGTACTGAGATTCGTTCACCTACGAATTTATCAGTCCACTCCTTTTGTTTATATTTTACTCTAATATGCCCCCCCCCCCTGGCAGCAGTCACAACAGCGCATCTTTCTGGCATTGTGTCTATGTATTTTCTAAGAGTTTCAACCCCTGTGTAATCCACGCTCTCAGAAGCTCATTCCAGAAAGATTCCTTAAGCCTAGTTTATACTTCGACGCACGACCATCGGCGTCCGACGCACGATCAAAATCTGTACGCCGACATAAGCCTACTTCATTAGGTCGGCGTCCAGATTTTGATCGCGCGTCGGACGCCGATGGTCTTGCGTCGAAGTATAAACTAGGCTTTAGAGTTATCCAACATTTCCCAAATGCAGTGTGTTGCTGTACATGTAGGTCAGTTCCACTCTAAACAAAAATTATTAAGGCGTTTGAATTGTGCCAAGCTTGTTTACACACTGTGTATTTTTTTATTCTAGGTATATTTCATATCTTGCCGTGCGTTTCTTGTTATGTAAGCCATTGAAAATGTTCGCTCTCGTTCAAATTTACACCTAATCTGTAAACAGATACATGTAATTAGCAAATTATAGATTGATATATACATGTATTGCACATGAAATGCTCAGATCTACCCCGTGGTGTTAACTGCTGTTTTATTTGTAGTAGCTTAATGTATTATTATGTAGCCGTTATTTTTAATTTGATTTATGTAGCACTGTGTTAGGTGGTGTTACAGTATTAATTGCCGGGTGGTCCATTATACTTACAAATCATAGTCAGTTCAGAGCAAAATGGGTGCGGTCAGAATTCGGTGTGTGTTCAGTGTTAGCTGTTGATGTAACAGATCTGTCCACATTCCTGTTAACCTGAACCAGCAAATATATAGTTCCAGCTTAAAAATTAGAGATTTTGGTGACATCCGAGTGTAATATTCACGTATTCTAGAAAATATGAATCATGGTATTTTTAGACTTTAATTAGTTTATAATGGGTAACTGAAATTGTTGTTTGGAGAAAACTCTCTATAGGCACCTGAAGACTGCTTGTCTTTATGTAATGGTATATTCGGGAATAGTGCAGTCGGTAGCCACGAGTCAGAATGTTGGGCCAAAAATGAAATTTTGGGTTCTAATTAAAAGCAAATTAATAACATCACTGCTAACCCAAATTCACATTTTTATATCAGAATGCACGGAGTTGGTTTATACTTACATGTTAGTAATAAATTGGGCTACATAGAAAGGATATAGATTTTTCAATTTTGTGCGCGCATTATCGTGTGCTTAGGTATCACTCCGCACCTGAACACAAAAGTCCATCGTCCGTTCATATACCGGATTGTTCCCTCTATACCGCTCCGAGGGTATGATATCGCCATGAATAGGGGCGGATACCAGGTAAAGGTGACTATGGTTCATAATTGGTGGATTCATGTCACGAGGGGTCTGCGGTAAATTGCAGTATTGATGAGGGGTTGGACTAGTGACCTCATTGGAAGAAAGTTTGCTTAGTGTCTACAGTCAATAATCAGTCCATAGTATCAATCACTTTCGCCAATCTGACCGTATTCATTTTGTGGTGATGATGTTCGTTTCATCAGGGTAATCGTGTAATTGTGTGGCGGTCTCAGAAAACCTGTCGGCGGAAGTCGCTGAGTGATCAACAAGGGTTGTTAGATTGCCGCATTCCCTGGGCTGCATTCCTGGCCAAGTTCAACATAACGAGGCACAAAAAGAGGAGTGGATGAGTCTCAGAGGAAAGCTGCAACCCACAAGCATACAAGGCATGCAAGGAAACATGGTCTGGATCACCCTCCAACTTTGGCCTAAAAGCTGGTTTGCACACATTTTTTAGCACTACCTGTCCCACAGTCTCAAAACTTTCAGTACACACAAGGTTTTTGTGTGTTTCAATCCCGCCTTCCTTTCGACGACAATCCAATTCATGTTTATCGCTGTTTATCATCATGATATGTCAACTTTGCCATACTAGTCTCGCGCAACTACACCTACTGTACAAGTGCATGGTGTCATGGGTGTGAGTCAAATGCCTCCGCAGTGCTGTGTTACTCTGGGAAGGTGAAACCATCTGACCGACCTCTGCACAGGAGATTGGGTGTGAGTAGCCGATTTTCATTGAGCGAGACTTTGCACAAGACATGCAACATGTGCAAGATCGGGCGATCGACGCCGCCACATTTTTCCCGCGAAAAAAAAATCTAATTGCGAAAAGATAATTTATTGGAGCGGCGGGCGGGGAAAAAATAAAATAAAATTTTTATTTTTTTCGGTTTTTGCAAGATTTCTGAGCGGCGGACACAGATAATTCGAAAAAAATGTGATTTTATTTTTTTCCTTATTGCCCCCATTTTCCGTAGCGGCGGGTCCGCGAACCAACCAATAAAAAATGTCTGGCCTTACCTAAGTGACATCACTGGCGTACTTGCTGTAAGTTACCTGTGAAGAAATCACGCGCGAGATTTTTCAAGTACTGCTAATGCTGTTAGAAAATTTTTAGCTCACCCGTGAGCTTTTGTCGTGGTGCAGCGTCCGTCGTCGTCGTCCGTAAGCAGGGCACGTTTCGTAACCGCTGGAGCTATTGATCTGAAAATTGGTACATTATACATCTAGGTCAGATGACCTATGGCACCAAGTTTCGGTCCGATTCAATTCTTGGCTTGGCCTCCAGGTGGCGAAAACCAAAAAAAGTGCAATAACTCCTGAACTATGACTGGATCATATCCAAATTTTTATCATAGGTGTATGTATTAGGATACATAACATATATAACGGGTTTTTGATTTGACTTACTTTTCAAGGTCACAGAGGTCAAAGTGCTACAAAAGTAACGAACCTGCCACAGTTCTTCATTATTTCATCGAGCGTCTTCATATCTTGCATAAAAGTGCATTAGAGAGGTACCTTCAAAAACACCGAGTTTCGGCCCGATTGGACATCCAATGTGGCGGCTAGGTGGCGTAACCTGAAAATCATCATTGACCCAGAGCACTCAAATGTGCTATGTGGCTCCCTCTAGATGACCTTTATGTTCATGTGAAGTTTTGGACCGATCGGACATCCAATATGGCCGCCAGGTGGCATAACCCAAAAATCAGAAGTCCTGCAACTTGGGGAATGACTTGACCCAGATTGGTCATAACTGATTTTGGCTTGAGACGGAGTTGCGTTCCCTTGCGATCACCTTATATGGCAATCAGAAGTCCTCATAAGGTGATCGTAAGGGATGGCAACCCCCTCTCAAGCCAAAATCGCAACAGTGGATCACCCGCTTACAGTTCATCGGAGTTCTGCTGAAGGGTTTCAGGAGAGACTGGGGTTAAAGTGTGAAGACGGATGATAACCCCGGATGATAACCTCAACCGTAGTTGATATCACACTATAAACACCATACTAACCTCAAGGGCCGTTTTGACTGGCGTTTTTATCGCGGCGATAATTGCCACGTTTTTAACGCTCAGTCAAAACGGATATCGCTCCGTGGGAGCGACATCCGTTTTCACTAGCTGGTTTATCGCCGCGAGTACCGACCCGATTTTCACGGGCGATTCGTCATCCCTTGCGACAAAATAGCCATGTGATGACATGGCTTTTTTGCCGCTACAGCGATAGGCATCGCTCGTGGCTTTTCGGTCATTTTCACTGGCGATTCGAAGAGCGATATCGCATCTCGCTGCGATTGATGTTTTCATCAGAGATGTCATCGCCAAGAGTGTTTTTTTCTCGCTGGCGATGTCACCCGCTGTTGGCGTTTTTGGAGTTTTGACGGGCGTTTTTGATGCGATATCGCCAACAGCGTTAAAATCGCCGCGATAAAAACGCCCGTCAAAACGGCCCTATAACTTTCTTCGTGGACTCCTTGTTCGTTCCTGAGATTCTCAATGTTAACTACATGTACAGTCTTTGACAAAAGTTTATCTCCACCTGATACCTTGAATAGAATATGAAATAGAAATCGGGTTTCTAAGGTGAAAGACATTGCTTCCTACCAGAATCGAACCCACGGACCCTCGCATAAGGCATCAATCGCCAGCACTAAGGGGCAGCACGCCTTAAACCACTAGGCCAAATCCCCATCTTCAAAAAAGAGGTTCAATGGCCCATGTTTAAACGAGGCGTCCATCAGTACCCTACGAGTAGTCCAAACAATCTCCGAACCCAAACAGTTTTATGTTATGCGAGGGGTCACAAATAAAGGAGATACAAGTAAAGAATATGAAATAGAAATCGGGTTTCTAAGGTGAAAGACTATAGGGAGTTTTCGCAAAGCCCCCGAAACGCCAACGCGAACGTCTATCCTTTTGTTCGGTGCTCTCTTCGTGGCATCGAACAATGGGTTTAGCGTTCGCGTTGGCGTTTCGGGGGCTTTGCGAAAACTCCCTATTGCTTCCTACCAGAATCGAACCCAGACCCTCGCATAAAGGCATCAATCGCCAGCACTAAGGAGCAGCACGCCTTAAACCACTAGGCCAAATCCCCATCTTCAAAAAAGATGTTTCAACGGCCCATGTTTAAACGAGGCGTCCATCAGTACCCTGCGAGCAGTCCAAACAATCTCCGAACCCGAACAATTTTATGTTATGCGAGGGGTCACAAATAAAGGAGATACAAGTAAAGAATATGAAATAGAAATAGGGTTTCATACACTACTCAAAAAAAGTTAAGGACCACCTTTCTCATAGTTCATAATTCTATTTCAAGCATTGCTTCAGAACACGTTATGCAACAACTTACCACATTATGTAATTCATCACAGCGTGTTTGAGGTCATTCAGGAGAGTTATATCATACCATTTTCAGCTGTAAAAACTGTCATATGAAAAAGTCGTACACAAAATTACAATTGGTCCTGAACTTTTTTTGAGTAGTTTATTTCAAATACTACTGGGCCAATTTTAACTTGATTTGTTCCACATGAAAGTATATCTTGTTGGTCGCATTTCTGCCTCAAAATTTTATGAAATTTGGAAATATCATAATTATGTAATAGCTCATAAAAAACTAAAAATCAACATTTTGTTATGTATGTTTTTTTTACTTTTGTTGCAGTTTTGATAGAGTGGAACATTCTAAGGATTTAGGTTTTGTTTCATCAAAATATTTGCGATTACCGGTATGAAAAATTTCATAATTTGATATTGATGCCATTAGATAAAGATAACCTCAGAATGTGGGTTTACAGAATGTGGGTTTACAGAAATATTGCATCTTTTTCAAAATATCAAAGTGCGGATATTTTGGAAAAGATACTAACTTGTAACCAGTGGGTGAATTATACTTTAACCCTTGAAAGAAACACGGTATCCGGGGTGGCGAAATTCAGAAATTCATCTGTACGGCGTCCACGCTGATGGAACTTTCAGCAAAATCCAGGTCGTTCAGTTCACTCGAGTGTCCGAGTATAGGTTTGACTCGGGTTGTAGCCTAAACTGAATTGTGCCTTCCCGTCTGTCTCAAACCTCGAAGCATTTGGAATACCTCACGCCGAAATTGGGTCCCACTTATACAGTAGAGGAGGAAGTTGACGGTGTTGTTTAGGTAAGCTAGAAGGTTTGTTATTGCGTAGATGAAATAAAGTTGAACTAATTGTTTCGTGGTGGTAGGCCTATTGCGTGAGTGTGACTGATATATGAAATAGACAGAGCTGGGTAATGTTAATAAGATGAACACAAAACTGACAGTGGTCAACATGTACGTCATACTTGTCATCTGAGATGACCGACCGTCTGATGGCCCTCCAGGATTCTGGAGTTTTTTACGTTTTATCTGTCCCTTCACGACCGTGTGCAGTATGGAACAATTACAGAAAGCGATGACGAAGAATGGTAAAAACGAATAGACCAGAAGGTGAATCCAATGAAACACCTTCATGAAGTACTCGAACTCTGCTTTTTTTCCGCATTGCACTCCATTGTTTTCATTACGATTTAAATGTGTGACATACATCAATGGCGAATTTAAGAAAAATAGGAATATAAACAGAATGGCCACACCTATAGAGGTCCATCTCTTTGTACATATAATTCTTGCCTTTAGAGGAAAAGACACAAATATCAATCTCTCTACTGTCAAGCAGGCGACATTCGAACTGGCGAAATGCCCAAAGAAATAAGTCAAAAAGATATGAACTTTGCAGGAAATGTATGAAAGATATCTAATTTCAATGTGAAACAAATGCAAGACAAAATTACGAAGGAGTCCTGTCCAGAGCACGGCGGTGTCAACTAAAGCAAGCGTGACAAGTAAAATCCTTGTGGATGCATTCCCAAACCTTCCCCTCAGCAAGACCAGTATTGTTAAAACATTAAACACTGTCCCGAATATTAATAGAAACGGAGATACCCATTTCCAGAGGAGAACCAGAAGTCGCCATTTCCAAAGGTATTCTTCCTGACTTCTGGAAGCAGCGAGAGTCACCCTTGAGTCGACTCCTGCATCCGCTAGAGGAACAGCCTCATTGGTATCGCTTGTCGTCAATTCGTCAGAATTCATTTTCATGCCTATTGAATTTTAGACTGCTGTAACATGTAAGGCAATATTGAGTTCCCGCAATGTCCCGGTTAGCCCAACGACAACATTTACAAAATGTACAAAGATTCTTCCATTGTTAAAGCCTACTTGAACAACAGGTACGCCATCGCTAAACGCTGCCGTACGCCTATAAACCGGACAGTTGCGGAAAATTACTATTACATGTACATGTATCCTTTTTGCCAGCCCAACTCGAATTCGTCGAAGCAAGAGTTTGAAAATCAAGCTGATAAATTGCGGCGAAGTACATGTACATGTACATGTACATGTAAATAAGTAACGTATTCCCATAGTATTTCTCATTTCTACATACATGTACATGAAATTGCCCAGCACTAGCAAGAACCATGCACCCACAAGATGCCGTCGATAGGAAAAGTCACCATCATCGTTGCAGGTGTATTGAGAAGAACGAACGGTGTAAAATTTACAGTGGACCAGCTACTTCAGGAATCTAGACTCCGAAAACTAACCTTAAACTGCAGCAGGGAACCGTATCTTTCCCTGGTTGACCGGACACACTCGAGGAGGAACGACCATTCGACGTTTTTCGTTCAGTCGCAAAATGTTTCCGCGTGCTCAATGGGACATCGTAAAAAGGAAGCAATCGTCAACATGTTACTATAGAACGATGTTTATATATATGCCCCTAATTGGATGAAAACGAAGAAATTATAGCTCGTCCAAGGATTTCTCTTGGGTAGTTGTGCCGTTCGGCATGACGGCAACTCATACGCCCGAGTGGAATCAATGGATTGAAATCAACTCAACTTCGCCAGGTTTCTAATGGCATCAGTCGGACGTGTGATCATGGATTTCAAACGTCATTGAGTCCAATGAACACGAGTGATGTAATCGAAACTCGCTCATGGGAATTTCTTGACTAATGCCAATAATGATGGACCGGTGTGTGCCATGCAACAGCGTTTACTCAACTGTTGCATTTCTGTGTAAACGATAATGAAATGGTCCATGGACCATGTGCTCACCTGGGGGAAAGTACCAGAAAAACAAATGACTAACATGACTAATGTTAAAGCCCCACAGTATTGAATTTTACGATATTTTCAAAATGTTAGGAGAGAGCACAAAGAGGTCTGATAGCCTTGTGGAGGTCCCCAAAATGCTTGTCTGATACGTACTTCAGAGAATCAAGGCCTACTTTTCAGCACACATTAGAAAAACGACAGGAGAGCTCTAATGTTTTCAGATGGAAGTACATTTTACACTACGCTGACGTCGTGACTGACGTCAAGAATCGCGGCGATGATTTGCGTTTTTCAAATTCAATACAGTGGGGCTTTAAATCGAAATGTTCCAGGGGCCTTGAGTTCCAGGGTCATACGATTATGGTCAAAATTTCAAAGTCAAAACATTCTGGCATGAGAATTTATGACATATGTGCCAAAGTCCATTTTCCAAGATGGCTGCGTGGTGTCCATTATTTGCATTCGAATTGGGCAAAAATTTGCTCCACACATAGAGGATACCTAGTAAATAGATGATCGCACCAAGTTAGAATATGGCCAAATAGCTACAAAACGTGCCACCAAAATGGCAAAATTTTGAACTTGACCTCTGTGACCCTGAAAGGTAGGTCAAATCAAAACCCCATTAGATGCACCTGTGATAAAAAATTGGAGACAATCCAGTGAACTTTTCAGGAGCTACTGGACTTTGAGGTTTGGTTTTGGCCACCTGGTAGCCAACCTAAGAATCGAATCGGACCGAAACTTGGTGTCATAGGTCATCTGACATAGGGGTATATATGTACCAAGTTTCAGGTCAATAGCACCCGCGGTTACGAATTGTACCACCAAAAGGCAAAACTTTGAACTTTGACCTCAGTGACCTTGAAATGTAGGCCAAATAAAAAACCGTTATACATGTAATGTACCGTCAGTAGATACGCCTGTGACAAAAATTTGGTGGTGATCCAGTCATTAGTTCAGGAGTTATTGGATTTTTCGTGTTTCTGGTTTCGCCACCTGGTGGCCAAGCTAAGAAGAGTCGAATCGGACCGAAACTTGGTGTCATAGGTCGTCTGACATAGGGGTATATATGTACCAAGTTTCAGGTCAATAGCGAGGAGGAATAGAGCAATAGCACCCGCAGTTACGAAATGTGGGACCAAAAGGCGAAATTTGAATTCCCCCGTATATTCAACTGATGTTTTCTTTAAATACATGTGCCACAGCTTGGATTGCATTTTCCTTTTTATAGTTCATAACATGTTTTCCCCTCCCCCCCCCNCCCCCCCCCCCTCTGCTCTATTCCTCCTCGCCCTATTCTTCTCATTGCTCAGTGATTTGCATTATCCATTCTGGTTTTTTCCTACAACTCTGGAAGTTGTCTTCCTTTATATTCTATTACTTTGTGTTGACCTTTTTGCATCTTTTCGCTTTGTGCTTGTTATGTATTACACATGTCATATTTATTAAACCCTTTTCTTTCAGCTAAATCAGTTTCTCCTTAATTACATCCACTCTCTTTATTAGGTCCAGCAACTATCCATGGGGCTTGGACACTTTTCTTTCCTTAATTACATCCACTCTCTTAATTAATTAGGTCCAGCAACCATCCGTGGTGGTGCTTGGACACTATTCTTTCCTTAATTGCTCACTCATCCTGTCTACACAGGTTAGTTCCACATTCGGGTTTCAGCTCAGTCTTTTCTAGAGTTTCAGATTGTAAAGTTCCACTTGAAAAAGACCCCGGTTGGGGTCGAAAATTCGTGAATTCTGGAGATTGACTTCTTGCTTATTATCATAACATTTTGCAGTGCTTTGCACTGAAGGATTTCCCAATATACAATAGGTCCTCAGTGAAATGTGGTGAAATGTAGGCCTATATGACTGCATATCAGGTCGGTCTATACTGTATATCTTTGTCCCTAATATTCTTCAGTGAGTCACAAATCTTGTGTTTTTTTCAGCATAGCATACGTTATATGATATCTTTTATTACCAAAACGCCTACTGTATTGCACACATTAATCGATACATAGCCTGGGGAACACAGGACAAGCATGTATTATGATAGTTTTGATTAAATAGACCGTTTACGGCTTGTTGCACCAATCTGAATCTGCTCGCGGTTTGCGGTCCACCGGCGGCGCATTCATGGGTTGTGTAGGCTAGACTAGGCTTACATATGCGTGATTCAGCACACAAGTCATGGATGTTAACTCGTCCCTAGGTGACAAATGAACAATCTTTTGTGCGAGGAAAGCAAGACTGAGGTCGGATATCCTTAACCACGCTAACTGAACTGTACGTATTTTAATGAAACGTTGTCAAATGTTCCTCATCTATTAGTGTTCCCCTTCTATTGTCTGATGGAATAAGCTGCGACTAGACAGTTGGTGACGCGTAGAGAAGTGTGTTCCTATAGAGGCTATGCACCTACGTCATAATCCTTGCATAATTAGCTCATTCATGCATAATTAGCCATGGGTGTGCAGGGAAACTTTATACTGCAAAATTAGAAAAGGTGTGAATTGCTAATTTTCACGGCTGATAAACAAGTATTAAATGCGAAATTTTGGGAAAAGATGTGGTTTTATTCTCCAGTACATATACCAGAAAGTTGGAATGATTTAAGAAGTAGTCAGCAAAATATTTTGCTTTTGGTCTCATTGACTTCAGTAATTTCTAATAAACCTTCCATCCAATATGGCGGCATAAACTAAGGGCTAAACAGGAAGTGACATCACGAGCATGCCCTCTGTAGATGCAATGTTTCCCAAACGAAATGCAGATGCGCAAACACTGGAAGATGTCTCACCCTGGTCGCACGACTAATAGGCGATGTGAGTGTCGTATCCTAGTTGGTCGAGTCCCATGGCGTGATGCCGTGCTTCAGCGCTTTTTTCCATGATTGTCTTTTTCCAAGAAATGATATTAGCAGAGATCATTAAGTCGTGGGACTTTCGCACTTAGCGATCCCACAATGCGGTCTGTCCTCAACTATTCCTTTCTTTGATGCGAAGCGGGATCTGATGCTGCAGAACGTCACGTAGCGGTGACAGTTTCAAGAGATAGGCAGCGTTAAGCATCATTGACATTGCGATCAACATCATTTTTTTTTATTGTTTTGTACATGCACTTCTCCTCTACACGACTGAATTTACATGAATTTGCCTGCTATTTTCGTGAGAGTGGGATTGCCATAATAACGAGTTCAACTCTCACTAGAAATACATAGTAGGCCTAGGCCTACTCTATTTTTACCGGGCTTCTTTGCCCTGCATGACACCCTTCGAATCCGAGACACACACATATCCATGGTTTCTGTTTCTCCTATTAATAGGCTAAAGGCGACCTAGATTGAGTACAGGGTCCATATTCATAAGCATACTTAAGTCTAAGTGTGGTACTTGGGGTTCAGTAGGGAACTTAGTAAGATACTAGGCCTAGTAATAGTATGTTGTTATGCAAACGGGCCGCGATTCTTAGGGACCATCTCAAAATCGGTTGATGCCGCAAAAGACTAACCTCCGTTAGTCTGGGGGGGGCAGGGAGGGGATCAAGGATTTTGATGTGGCCGGTTAGTCTTTTGGCCTTGTTTGGCATCACCCATATACTTTTTTCAGAGGTTTTGATGCCAATTGACCTTTGAAGTAAAGTCTCTCAAAGGGGGGAGGGGGTCAAGAGAGAGACTAACCAAGGTTAGTCTTTTGCGGCATCAACCAATTTTGAGATGGTCCCTTAGCAATGGTGACTGGCGACAGTACGTCGGTTCGCTTCTGCCGCCGATCCATTCCACTATTTAGAAGTAACCAGCTGAATTTTATTGGCCTATTTTGGCGGTCAGCGAGTCATCGCGCCATTGAGTCGTCGAGTCATCGAGTCAAGTGCAACAAGCCCTATAATTATGATAGTGGAAAGCTAACAACATGCACTAAACCACTAACCCGGTTTCAAAAAGATTTCTCCAAATATAAACATGTTATCCGAGTAATTTTTTCCAATATTCGTACATGACTGGGAATATATTTTCGCGAGAACCGCCACTGACGGAACGCTGCACTAAATATTCCCCTCATCGCGGATTGGTGGAAATAAATTACTATTAAAGTCCAATAGTGGAAAGTAATTTATTTCGACCAATCAGAAACGAGGAGAATATTCATTGCAGCGTTCCCGTCAGTGGCGGTTTTCGCGAAAATATCTTTCCGATCTTAAACGAAAATCGGCTGTGCCTATTCATTCATTTCTTTGTACAGTGTGCTTTACTCAGTGAATGTATAATGAGCAAACTTGTGCGACAAATCCGTCCAGTAAATGAATTGAATGTTCTTCCCATAAGGTACTGCATACCTCACAAAGAGAGACTATTCCGAGATAAAATGTAATGGGATACCTGCAGAACTAACACTAATAGATGTCTCTAATAGTAACTTGGTTAGAATGAAGAGGGAGGATGTATTGTCAAAACAATTTTTTGCCTCTAACTCCTTTATTATTTGATTAATCATACAACATGCAGTGAGAGATTATTTTCTGTTTGGATAATTATTAATAAAATGGTCAGGAGTTAAAACATTTTTCATGAGCAGTTAAAGCTCCACTCATATGAGAAATGATTCAAAACGTGAACCAATTTACGTAGATTAAGTCCAAACAAAAATTCATAAGCGAGCGAAAAATGTACAACTAAAATTCATCAAAAACACCAACTTTCTACATCCAATTATGTGCTTAATCTCCAACCGATTGAGACAATCTTGGTGTCATTCTGTCGGGCGTGATGTCCCCTTTCCGAAAAGATTGATGAATCAAACACATGTAGTAAATATTACTCTGTAGATGAGACGATTCAACACCTATTTTGTCCCAGTCCACACCGCCGCGACGAATAGTGGTCTCGGGCAAACCTATCCCGCTAGACGGCGCCACTATTGTAAACAACAGCGATCGCTGCGCTGCCACTGTCGCTGTCAATCATCCTGGTCACCGTGGCTACGGCGGAAGTAGCCACATGATCGCATGTATAATAAGTACAATTTATCGGCACTGGGTAATTTTACTGCTGTCATTTCAACGTTTAATCTCAATACGCAAGTATATAAGTCATATCCAACACTCTAAACCGTTACCAAGATTTTATTACAGCTGATTTCCGAGAAACGATTCCAGCCAATGGGAACACAGTAGGCGGAGTTTGTAAAGAAAACACGTGGATTTGCGGCGGGCTTTATGCAAATAAGCGAAAGCGCCACCTGTCGGTAACTTCAAGTACTGTGTACCCGTGGGGACCATTCGTCGCGAGTGCTTGGGACCCATGAAACATTGGTTACTTCGGGGCCATCTGTCAACATAATTTGGGACTTAGCTCAAGATTTTAGGATTGGAAATGAGAGAGCACATCTCAAGCTTCCATTTGATGGCGAGTTCAACGAAATTCGATGGATATTACGCACTCTACAGAGCTGAGAAAAGGAGGCTTTTTCGTGAAATTTTAGTTGTACATTTTTCGCTCGCTTATGAATTTTTGGTCCAAACTATAAGGCTAATTTTCATATGAGCAGGGCCTACCTCCTTCAACTGAGGTATTCAAGAATAGTCAAAATGTATTTTATATAGAATTATGAAGAACTTTTCCACTGCATGTTGGTGGTTTTAATGGGTCTTTTTCTCAGTATTCAGCAAAAACATGTTGGCTCTAAACATTTTGCCTATAACATTTAACCGAGTACTACTAGAAACATCTGGTGGGATAGAATGTTGTGCAGGTATCCCATTACATGTACTCTATTAGCAGAACAATTTGAGCATGGATGGAATTCGTGATAATTACCGCAGACATTACTTCATGAATGAGAAAATTCTGACGTAAGAAAATATCAACGTTGAAAGATCTCAGGATATACAACATAAATCAAAGAACACGTGATACGTTTAGCCTGATATCCATGGAGATCTCGACGTCGTATTCGCTGAGTATCATGGACGTCGAAAATGCCACAGAAGAGACGCGACCATTACAATGTTACCAGTTCAGGACACGTCCATTCAGTTGGCTTTTCACTAAATGGGGGATGCCTATTTACTACATAAGTATAATGATTACCCCAATGGTGGCCTTTGTTGGACTCATCAACAATATCCTCGCCTTTGTAGTTCTTAGAAAGGAGAGACCGTTCACGTCAACTTCGATCATTCTGAGCTATCTTGCCGTTGGGGACTCGCTCGCGTTGATCAACGGCATACTCAGCGGAACGGCTGTGTTGTATAGTATCTTCTTCGAATTATTTGTTAGGTATCAGTACTTTGTTCAGCTTTGTCGCGGCTATCTTATATATCTGCATCTCTCTGCGAAGGTATTTTGCGCGTATGTCACATTGTGCGTGACTATTGAACGCTTTGTTGCTGTTTGTAAACCCCTAAAAGCAAAGACCTTATGTACACTCAAGAATGCTCACACGATGTGTATCATAGCTGCCGCTATTGGCCTCTCTGTGCCAGCAGTGGATTTGTTTTATGGGGCTCCTGGGTGGAAATATGACCCATGTTCCAATTCTTACAAACCGATATGGAAATTAAATATAATGCAGCTGAAACCAAGACAAATTGGATTACTTCGTTTGTTATACGATTCCCCACCACGCCTTTTTTCACTCAATTTCCATTTTCTGATGTAGGGACCATCAAATTTGCTGTCAAGCAAATTTCACAGTTCTAGTTACCGTAGACATTACTTCATGAATGAGAGAATTCTGACGTAAGAAAATATCAACGTTGAAAGATCTCCGAGTCAGGATATACAACGTAATCAAAGAACACGTGATACGTTTAGCCTGATTTCCATGGAGATCTCGAAGTCGTATTCGCTGAGTATCATGGACGTCGAAAATGTCACAGAAGAGACGGGACCATTACAATGTTACCAGTTCAAGACACGTCCATTCAGTTGGCTTTTCACTAAATGGGGGATGCCTATTTACTACATAAATATAATGATTACCCCAATGGTGGCCTTTGTTGGACTTATCAACAATATCCTCGCCTTTGTAGTTCTTAGAAAGGAGAGACCGTTCACGTCAACTTCGATCATTCTGAGCTATCTTGCCGTTGGGGACTCGCTCGCGTTGATCAACCACATACTCAGCGAAACGGCTGTGTTTTATAGTCTCTTCTTCGAATTATTTGTTAGGTATCAGTACTTTGTTCAGCTTTGTCGCGGCTACCTTATATATCTGCATCTGTCTTCGAAGGTATTTTGCGCATATGTCACATTGTGCGTGACTATTGAACGCTTTATTGCTGTTTGTAAACCCCTAAAAGCAAAGGCATTATGTACAGTCAAGAATGCTCACACGATGTGTATCATAGCTGCCGCTATTGGCCTCTCTGTGCCAGCAGTGGATTTGTTTTATGGGGCTCCTGGGTGGAAGTATGACCCAGGTTCCAATTCTTACAAACCGATATGGAAATTAAATATAATGCAGCTGAATCCAAGAGAAATTGGATTACTTCGCTTGTTATATGCTGGAATTTTCTGGAATCTGCAGGTGTTCTTTATACCACAGGTTTGCCTGTTATATTTTACAAGTCGCGTAATATTGGGGTTGAAATTTTCCGCTGCAATGAATCAGGTGACCCGCGGTGGCAAAGCTAATGAAAACATCCGCACGACTTCAGTCCGTGTCGTAGCAGTAGTAGTTGTATTTCTGGCGCTCGAACTGCCTAGTGTATTTAAGCAGATAATATTTGCACTATTCTCGAATGATAGTCGTTTTGCCTACATCGACCGGTCTTACGAGTTTTTTTGGTTCGGTGAAATTTCAAAGCTTGGCACTACTATAAACAACAGTGTCAATTTCTATGTCTACTGCCTGACCGGTAAAAGATTCAGACGCACGCTCAGGAAGTTGTTTGCATGTTACTGATCGCTTTCAGCGCAAAAACTTTGAATATTTCTCTAGAATGGGAACACAGAACGTTGTCATTGTTAATCACCATGATAGAATCAAACTGGGATGATTTATTGCCCTTCTTTTTCCCGCACACCAAGACTATCAGTGGAACTTAATGCCTTTGGACATGAATCGAGGAGACCGTTCTGATCAGGTACGATGGAATGAGTAAAAACACGGACGTCAATACAACCCCAATCTCATCCAGGAATCTGAAGAAGTCTGTAGCGCAAAGATAAGGGCCGTGTTCAAAAAGGGTGTTTAGGACTTAGACGCGTGTAACTTCGTCAAATGCATGGTGGAAGTGTGTGCATTTAGTGAAGTTACACGCGTCTAGGTCTTAATCGCGCGATGAGCACCCTTTTTGAATACGGCCCGAAATGTTTTATGAGGTACACTCTTAATCATGGATTAACTTTTGCTTTATACGCCAGTTATTTAGGGCCTTAAGACACATTTTCAGACAAAAATTACCTTGATTTTTGATAAAAATGCATTTCTGGCAAACGTTTGAAGTTTCCATTAAAAAGTGTCATTTTTTATCGGTCATTCATCTGAACCAAACCAACGTCACTTTAAAGCCTGTTTGTTTCCCATGAAAATGATTTATTTAGGTTTTAAAAATTCGGTGGTGAATGAAAATTACAGAGCATTTTCCAAAATGAATTTCGTTCGGTTTTCCAGTCAAGTCAGGGCTATTCCTTCCATCTCATTTTTAGATCTACCCTGCCCTGGTCAACAATAGTTACTCTTGGTGACACTTCGTCGAGTAATCCAAGGCCAGACGGTCTTTTGTGTGGGATGAGTGGTGGTGTCACCTTTCGCAAACCTCCTTACCACTGAATGCAAGAGAGCCTACGTAACCTCTTATGGAATTGACGCCATTTACTAACTTGATCTACGATGAAAGGGACTTAATAGGTATCCGCCACTCGTTACTGACGACTACGTGCAGCAGTAACCCATTGCATACGTTATGCACTGATCTTATCGCAGTCGTACGTAGTCGTCAGTAACCCGTGGCGGATACCTATTAGGGCCGTTTAGACGACAAGCCAAAAATCCACATTCAGATTTGCATCGGGTCTCATTTGCGTTTAGACGAGTTTTGAATGTGGTCCAATACCTATTAGGGCAAAATTAACAAAATTATGGAACTCACTTAATGAAAATTTTAAGGACTGTACATCCCTTTCTCAGTTTAAGCATTGGCTCAACATGACGTAAAGCCACCTATATGGTTCTATACTGGAGATCGTTCGAGTCAGATTATTCATTGCTAATTAAGGAATAGATGTAGTAATCTCAACGAGGACTTGTTCTTCAATCATATTTCTGACAACCCTGTATTACTTGCAGCGTCAATGAATCCCCTCAACATTATATTATGGACTGTAGACGTTTCACTTACCATCGAGACAACTTGCGAGTTTTACTTGCCTCTAAAAATATCATCTTTAATTCTGAAGTTGTTCTTTATGGCGATCCTAGTAAATCGGTCGATTGTAATAATTTTATTATGAAGAGCTTTTAATGTTTTATTAATGCATCGAAAAGGTTTAATTGACCCATCTGCAGTATCTGTCTGAACACCTCTTAAGTGATTCTCTTGGTGGTAATTGTGTGCCGGTCTTGGATGGCCCGTCGGAAGTCGCTGAGTGATCGGCAGGGGTTATTAGATTGCCTGTGCATTGAACTGCTATGTGCGTGTTCACCAGGGCCGTTGGCGTTTTCCTCCGGCGAGGGTTTTCCTGGACCGACACACGATTATGAATATGGGTCCGGGGTGCCGCTCATCAAAGGCCTTGCTACTGTTCTACTGTTCTTCCGTTTGACTGTTTTACTGTTTGTTTGATTGTTTGTTTTTTACCAAGGTGGTTTGATTTTCATACTCTATTAATTTCTCCAAACCCGTGTCTGAACTTCTCACCCACTGCACCGTTGAGCACTTTGTACTCATATTTCTTTTGCTTTGATATATTTATTGTATTTGGGAAGGACTTATATAGGCGTTTCGCCTGTTTCCCTTCCCTTATTCATTAATATATTGAATAAAAATGATAATAAGCAAGAAGTCAATCTGCAGAATTTACACCCACTCTCAAACTCTTCTGAAACTGTTCTTAAACTCTTTTCTAGAGTTTCAGATTGTAAAGTTCCACTTGAAAAAGACCCCGGTTGGGGTCGAAAATTCGTGAATTCTGGAGATTGACTTCTTGCTTATTATCATTTTGTGTTTCAATTTTGTGCTATCCTGTATCTTGGATATTGAATAAAAATAATATTTATAAAAAAAATGTGGATTCGGGACCATTTTAAATCCACTTTGGACCGCATTGGGTAGCGTTTACACACAAGAGTTTTGAACCACAATCGGATTCGATCGGATCGCATGTGGATTTTTGCCTGTCGTCTAAACGGCCCTATTTGACGACAGGCAAAGATAGAAAGAAGAATAAGAATAAGTCAGAGTTACTGGATCTGTCTGTAGTATTGCACCAGTAACTTTAGGGTGCTAAGAGAATATGTGCATTTATTATTTACATGATCATCAGTTCAGATATTTTTTTCTATCTTGGAAAGCCTCAAAGCAAAACGTCTGCATCACTGCTGCTGCCCTCCATTCTGAGTTTAAGAAGTAACAAACAAGGTCTTCCTCTGATAAGGTATTATTGAGAGCAATCGACATGACTAGCAGACGCCATCTTTCAACAACTCGAGGAACTCGATTTGCAGTTCGGGCGGAACTCCTACTCGACATGCGTACTTCAAATTTGATGCCAGGAAAAAAATCTACTCTTACTCGGCCCGAGAGTTCCACAGTCGAACTCGGCCTGAGTGCATCACCGATGTCACATGTCATGCTTTAAATAATCGTAACCTCACAACAGAGAAGAGGATTGATTTTATTGGATTGGTTTATTAGAGATTCGAAAAAAATGATACACAGAGTAAGTGTCCGGTGCAAGAATGTACATGAAATAAATCACACGGTAAATCAAGATGACAACAAAATCTAAAAACCAAGTATATACCAGACAGAACATGAGTGAAAATAAATCTAAGAATAGGCAAACAAAACACAAATCAGGAGACAAAAGGGACTAAGAAACTAAATACAGAGAATTGGATCGGCCTCAGACGCCATCACATATTCAAAGAGATATGAGTTAGAAATTTGGCAGTTTCCTCTATGATCTTGGTGATCTAGGGTGCTAAGAGTGTGTGGGATCACTTGACTCCCAATTTCATCCTGGTCGGGGTTAGGCAAAGACACTATATCTTCTGTTCAACGATTTGGACTTTTATTCTACCGTTTGCACTCACAAGTACAGGAGAAGAGAGGTTCAACTGTAAAGACAAAATAAACCTTTGCATCAGGTGGCGCCATCTATACTGGTGTACATTTATAACGAACAACCGAATTCCGGACGAATGGGAAAAATTCTGACATGACCTGTATTAAATATTCTACTTTCAAAACCTATTTTCGGACACCTTCTTAAGAGTACCCAAGAATCAAAACCAACTTATAACTTCCATAAACAGTTGACAAGTATACTAGGGAAAGGAACCACGTCACCTGCTGGGCGCAATATGTGTCGGAAATGTATTTATCACACAGTTTAATCCACCACAGCTAGCGGTCGCAATACCAAAAAATGGCGAACTTGGCTTCCCGGAAAAACTTGTCCCACTTAGGACCAAAATTACTCTATTTCACCAGAATACCAGCACTTGCCGGTTACACCAAACAGACGTACTTACATTACGTTGAACTCTCCCAACCAGAGGAAACAAACTTGACATTCTATGGTAACTTCCTCACACTTGTGAGTCAAGACAAAATGGTATAAAATGATCACTCGATCGTAACACATGGCGAAAAACATACCCACTTGGGCGGAAATGACGTCATCTGCAGCTAACGTCATTTAAACATACATGGTTGCTCTTCCAGGAAAACACAAGGTAGCGCCACCAACAAATAATAACTCTCTTACTTAAATCCGGAAAAACGACACGACAAAGAGAATATGTGCATTTATTTAATATGTTTAAGATCTTGCGGATCACTAGCAAGAAAATTCGAACTGAAGATGGAATTCCTTCGACTGATTTATTTCCAAAGACTGATTTCAAGCTCCTTACAATTCAGGCACACACACTGGAATCCCAAATCTGGCATCTGTGCTCCCAGGTTGGAGTCCAAGACCTGAATGCCTTATCCATTCATTTTGATTTTACAAGAAAACTATTGTTTTGACAACAAGTTGTATCTGGAGAATTACTTAATCCAAGGACAAATACGAGCTGAACATAAAAAGTCTTGAATGCTTTCTTTTCTTAGCCTGTGCATGATTGCTAAATCAATAGTCAATATCACACCTTTTATCAAACCTGCTGACAACATTCTTAAAGCGAATCGACAGCGGATTTTTGTTTATATTTGGCTGGTGTTTGGAAACACAAAATTCAGCCAATCAAAATGCACGAAAATTTCTTTGTTGACATTCTGGAGAAGTTTGTTTACATTTTTTCATGAAAATTCGTCCCCTTTCAAATTCTATTTCTAAATCAAATTTTTTCGCTTTCGATTCGCTTTAACCAATTTGTATGATACTGGTCTAGGCATGAAATTCGTGTGTCCTGTTCTGTCAAGATAAAACATAGTACTTTGACCCTGAATAAATCCCATACTAAATCAAAAAGTATTTCTTTTCCAAAAATTGTTAAAGTACCCAAAACCTACAAAACATCACACCATAACACATTATTTACATGAATATATATAAACTACATTATGATTTGACAAGTGATCATCATTTCAGATATTTTTTCTATATTGGAAAGCCTCAAAGCACAAAACTGCTCACCATTGCTGCTGCCCTCCATTATGAGTTTAAGAAGTAATAAAAAAGGTATTCTTCTGATAAGGTATTATTGAGACCAATTATTGAGACCATTAATTGACATCACTAACAAACGCCATCTTTCAACAACTCGAGGAACTCGATTTGCAGTTCGGGCGGAACTTCTACTCGACACGCGTACTTTGATGCCATGAAAATCTACTCTTAGGCTGCTTTTCAACGAGACGTTTGCGGACGCGGTTTCGGTGGCGGGAGCGGGTGGAAAAAATCGAAGCAACGTATTTCCCATTAGCTATTTCACCCGCACCCGCTCCCGCACCGAAACCGCGTCCGCAAACGTCTCGTGTGAAAGCAGACTTACTCGGCCCGACAGTTCCAGCCGAGCTCGGCCTGAGTGCATCACCGATGTAACATGGCGTGCTATTATCGTAACCTCACAACAGAGAAGAGGATGTGGACTATTGTCAGTTCGTAGTCCATCAACAAACAAGATAATGTCGGAGCATTTCCTTTATTTACATTGGACAATTCTCGCAGTCGAGTGCAAGACTTAAGATTAATCTAATTTAGAGCATATATAATTTATAATGCACCTTGAGAAGTGCTTAGCCATTTTTTAGGTTTTGATTGTCATCCTCACATACATCCTGGGATCACACGTCATGTAAGTCAATTCTTCTGACAAGGTTTCAGAACTCAATTATCCACCTGCCCCGGATGTGTGTCGCTGACATGACTTTAGAAAAATATCCTAATGTTTCAGCTGGACTTGTGGAGATGGAGCAGCTGTTTTCTGCCCAGCCCGAATTTTTTGTCGTAAATTGCTCAATTCTATTATTTTGATGTCTGTATCGGGACAACTCGCAATTTTTCGAGGTCTGGAGGTTGTCCAGAGTAGAAATACATGTATTGTACATGTATTCAGAGTGTCCAAAAAAATGTCCAGGTCAAATTAGGTAACCCTAGGATGAAGGTTTCCTCGGATTTTCCTGGGATCCCGCTAGAGGATCCCTTTTAATGATAAGTAGCCTAATGCATCAAATAAGAAGTTTTGTCTCTCGTTTGTTGAGCAAAGTCAACCCCAACTTAGGCGTGTGTCAGATAATTACTCTTGGTTCATGAACTAGGGTGCCGCACAAAAATGACATACAATTTCTGATTAATTTGGATGAAATAAAGACTTTTTATATGCAAGAATATCTTCTGATAAATAAAAAGTCAATTTCCAGAAGTTTGCGAACTTTCGACCCCAATCGGGTCTTCTTCAGGCTGGAACTTTACAATCCGAAACTCTAGAACAGACTGAGCTGAAACCCAAATGTAGATATGAAGTATCCCATCCAAACAGGACGTGACAGCAATTAAGGAAAGAAAAGAGTTTCGGTTTGTAAAGTTCCAGCCTGAAGAGGACCCCGGTTGGGGTCGACAATTCGCAAACATTCTGGAAATTGACTTTTTATTTATCATATATTGTGTGTCGATTTTTGTGCTTGCTTTCTCTTTGGATCAAGAATATCTTCCTGTGGGATTCGAAGAATTGTTTTTGAGGTTGCCTTGTTGGCCATTTTGTTGTGACACCGGCCTATTAATGTCTCAGCGCTTTATTATTTGAAAGTCAAAATAAGTCATAATTCATAAACTCTCATACATAAACTTACACTCGGCCCCACTGAGTATCCGACTGGCACTTTTTGGGCTCAAAAGCCGTTAACACCACTAGATGGCACTCCACTGGGCTCCAGCCAATCACCACGCTTTCTCACTCATAATAGCCGCCGAAATTACGCACAACTTACTTCCAGGAAAAACGCAAGGACCCGCGTGCTGCCACCACGCGGTCTCCACGACTGTTAATCTCTAAAAGAGCCAGACGCGGAGTGTGACTTACCGAAGCGGTGAGCCCGTAGCGTCTGGCCAAGCGATAAACATAAACTATGTTCAATGTTTTTTTTTTCATATAAATTCATGACGAAACTTCGCAATCAACAACAGCTGTAAAACGTGACACTACATGTATATACAACGAACTGATCCAGGGTACTTTCAGTTGAATTTTTGCATATATTCCAGACATGGTGCACGACAGGTGTCATCGACCGACTGTTTACATCGAGCCTATGAATTTGAAGTGGCTCATAAAAAGCGGGACTATTTTTTACCAAACTTTATCAAACAATCATTTTTCAAATTTTTAATTCATAATATACGGTGAAAAAGGACTGTTGACTCAAGTGAGACTTCTGGTCTGTCTAAATCCGAGAGATGCAGTTTCGACATTATTTACAGTGTTAAGTACAACATATCTCGGAAATATCACTAACAAGCCTGGCGGCGACAGGGTTCACAAGGTGACCTCATGGGCGGCACTGGGCCTCATTACAAATTCTAATACACAACCGACACCATAATTCGCCACCTTCTAAGAATTTTATCGTTCGAAAACCGATATAGATCGACCCTCTAAAATCCCCTCCCAAAACCTCTCTAAAAAATTCCCAGGATTTCTGTTCAAAAATTCTCACACAAATAAAACAACCGTACTAGAATATGACTGCACGTCAAATTTGAAGCCTGTTGCTCCTTCAACAACTGAGATATAGCTGAAAATATTGCCAGACATATAGAAACTTCCCAGACAGTGTTGAAAATAAGGGTCACCTTGTGAGCCAAAGATCGATAAACTATGCTTCAACAGCATGAGCAGTGCTTGAGAAATCTTGTGTTCGATTTCTTCACATGCAACTTACAACAAGTAGGCTACGCGAGTGACGTCACTCAGGTAGCGTGCTCAATCCCGCCCGAGGCCGGTGGAGGTCGGTTCACTTTTACAGGGGAGAATAACCGTCCCGCCCCTACCCCCACGGTCCCGAGACTCACGCGGCGAACTGAAGTGGCCCGAGGAAGGTGAAGGTCAGTTGTTTTGCTTTTACACCGCAAAAATAACCGCACCCTCTTCGATCCAGTCTCGATCCGGAACGCCCCCGTACCGTGCAAAATGGCCTAGTATAAGTTCCATGGATCTAGCTCTGGTTCATGAAATGGCCACCCACAGCGTTAAATGGCAAAAATCGACCATATTTTTATTTTCACATACCATTTGACTGCCAAAACTACATCGAATGGTAGGTCGCAATAGTTGATATGTGGCGTACTATCTCTTGTGTAGCCATTTATGTTGGTCAGCTCTCACTAAAAAGGAATTATGGCCGCTGTACACGATCAAATTTTTCATCCAATTTTCTGAATATGTTCAATAAAGGCCTACATGCGGGTTTATAATTGAAGCCCCAATAGGCCCGGAATCTGAATTTCCAAAAAATTGGATGAAAAATTTGATCGTGTACAGCGGGCATTAACAACAAAATACGTTTTCCCCATTTTCTCAGAACTACATGTACCAATTCTTTTCCAAACATCTACGTCATAATGACACCTGATTTGCAACCTAGTGTTCCTAAGATGTAATATTGACTGATACTGCAAAAAATAAATGTTAGCCTACAGTTATTTGCTTTATTACATAATGAAAACAAAACGACGTTGATTTTCATTAAAAAAACACCGCACTCCACCATTAATAATGGCCGTCTGGCTTTTTAAGCATCATATCTCTGCAAAGGCCACACCATTTTAGCTGCAGCAATTCATGACATATAACAACGGCAACTTTCCAAGATGGCCGCCTTGTTGCCATATTTGAGGTCCAATTGGGCAGAATTGGGATCTATCCTACTGGGATCTATCTATAGCCCCTCCAATATTATCATATCAAACTTCAGTGCCAGGACTTCGATTCAAAGATATCAGCAGTTTGCTGTGAGATCAGGGATGCCCACCATCAGCAATAGGAGAAGCTGGACCACTGCAATGTCAGACTTATGTGATATTATACAACTGCGATTTTTTTTGTGTAAGTGGATATCTATCTATGACAATGATTAAAATACATTTACATTCGACAGAGATACAGGCAGGCCTACACAATACATTTAACATCGAGTTGTTGAACTTTCTTAAATTATTGTACTGTCACCTGACCTTAAATGGGCTGCTGACATGCGGCTGGTATCATTAAACATATCTCCATAAGGACGACATCCCTGTAACGGATATGCAGATCAAAAACTTCAATGTCGGTTCATGCTGAATTAGGATGGACAAACGGGCAATCTGCTGGGTTAAACAAGCCGAGTTGCAATAAAAAGCCAAAAATCTTCAAAATTTGATCGTGATTCTTGGCGAATGACATCAGAATTCTAACCATTTCTTCCTCTAATAATATCTACAGTTCCAGAAAGTTTGGTCGTCAAACATGACTTGGTTCTTGAGTTGGACAAGCAAATTTGCTACGGAGAGAGAGAAACGGTGAAATTAAGAAAGGTCGTCCAGGTGCGAGCGAGGCACCTCAAAATAGGTACTTGACATATTAGCACATCACCAATATCAGAATGGGCACGGCACATTATTTGTTCTTTAGCGCACATTGTGTAGGCCAACTTTATGTCCGTGATCGAATTCAGTTTTCAGTTCCTCAATGCTTGAAAATCTTGAAGTCACTTTATGATACTTGGGCATGCTGGGTGTTCTAAATTTCAATCTTGTATTTCCTCGCGATATCCTGGGCTCTGCTCAGTCCGAATTCTTTCGTCATAACGTCAGACGGTAGGTAAGGTGGCAGGTCACTGAGTGACTCCCGCAATCGATCAGTGTACGGGAATCCCCAGAATTCAAACACCGGGCAAAGATTTCTACCAGCAGCATGGGAGAAGCGAACGATCCACTGTGTGATGATTTCTTCTTCATCAATACTGGTATTATGCGGCAGGGCGTCGTACTCTCTGAAGACTTTCTTGTAGGTCTCCCAGCCGAAGTCGCGGGCAAGCTGTGCATAAATAAATAGCGCAAGCCCAGCTTTGTTTTTCCATGTTTTGAAATCAACTCCGTCGGTGAAGTACTCTTTGGCAGAGGGTATTTTGTTGGCTAACCACTCGTGAATCCACGGATTTTTGTTGTTGTAGATGGTGTCAATGGCATGCAGGCTGAAGATGTTGCATGTA
This sequence comes from Notospermus geniculatus, assembly GCA_002633025.1. NCBI lineage: Eukaryota > Metazoa > Nemertea > Pilidiophora > Heteronemertea > Lineidae > Notospermus > Notospermus geniculatus. The sequence goes on from NMRB01000552.1 coordinate 41,457, forward strand.
ACTTCTCTGTTTCCATCCCAGGTCCACTGATAATACTGATAGTTATGGCCTAACTCGTGGAACATACCCCACAAGCCTCCATTCGGGGTCTTAGGGTTGATAAGGCCGTCGATGTTCAGAAGAAAGTATTGTCCGTCACCCTGCAAATATATAGTGTAATATTCTGTATTTGCTACCATTTGGATATAAAGGAAACCGGGAAAGCATGCAGTGTAACACGAAATTTGTACTGACTGAGGAATACGAAGAAGAGGCCACACAGAAAAAAAATATATCTCAGCTCGAGATAAAATGAGTATCTAGCCTGCTATTTTGTCCCTAAAATGAGCTTCTTTGCTACTCGAACACAGAATGAGTACCAGCTTTTTAAGGCTTTACCAGTTTTCTTGCATCGACTGGAGATAACTGCAACTGGAGTCTCATTCTGAACTGGAGACAAATTCTACTCATTTTAAGTTTTCGCAGCTCTCCAGTCGATGGGACAGGGCATCAGGTGGAGAAAATTGGAAAAAAAACGAGGGGAACCAAAATCTGCTCATGAGGAGCACGGTGGTGTGGTGATTCTGGTGTCCGACTTGCGATCAGAGGGTCCTGGGTTCGAAACCCACTGGGTGTGAAACGTTTTTTTTATATATATGGAGACATCACTTGTTTATTTGATTCGAGACAACAGGCAATCAGGTGGAGACAGCTAAGAACCATTTTAACCAGTTGGAGACAATGTCATCTCAAGTGGAGACCCAGTTATGTCTATTCGAGTTGCAAAACTCATTTTAGGGACAAGGGTTAGAGATTCATTTTATCTCGAGATGAGATCGTTTTTTCTTTCTGTGCACTCGGTGTCCGGAACGTTTGGTCGCGCAGAAAAAAAACAAACAAACTCGATCGAATCCGAAAGCGGTCTAAATTTTGCCTGCCAAAACACAAATCAATCGGAACTATGTAGTCGCATTCGACTTCGAAGTGGAATGCTTCCCGAGGTGGTCTTATCGGGTTGTCTAAACGGCCCTAGTACAATATAGCCACAAAGTCTTTTATAAGGCTAAGTCATCAACCCTCCAAGCTGAAATCAGGAAAAGAACAACACTTACCCAATTTGGATCAACCTCGTCTAGGGTAGTGACGATGGGATACCCTGCATGCATGTAACCTGCTCTCGGCTGCTCATCAGCCACCACCCACTGGCCTTGTCCATAGGATGGGTCACGTCCCCGGAGCTCAGTATGCGCTCTTACCACATTGTCCCACATACGCATGACAGATCCAGGATCTTTGACATGGCGGATTGCCTTAGAGGGTAACGTGATTGTTATCAATTCGCCGGATATGTCGCACCATAGGCCAGGTTTCTTTGATTCAACATTTTCCCAATCTTTCTCCGTTTCATAGGTGAATCTTGGGGCGGGCACAATATTGCTCAGCGTAACCCTCAGTTTTCCCTCGGCTGACGGACTCCGGATGTAAACCAGACCTCCAAATGGGTTCTTGAATTTCAAAGTGGGAGTCTTCAGGTCTTCAGTGATGCTTATATTTGGCCAACGTCTCCATGGGTCTTTAACTTCGAAGAGTCGGTCGTCTTGGGCTCCGACAATTACCGACCATCCATTCGCCTCGCCACTTTCTACAGACCATGAAAGGACTAACTCCACCCCTGCAGGCAAATAACATCCAGTCGGAATCGCACGTTTTGCTGTACCAGAGACGTACACTGTGGCAGTCTCCAGAACTGGGGGCTGGTCAAATTCACCAGGAAATTCTTCCCTGCCTTTTGCAACGACAGTTTTTCCGTCCTGACCATCCTTCAGCATCAGCATATTCAAACACATCGTTATCGTTTTCCCAACCTCACTTGAAACAGGATTGGCTTTGGTCGGGGCAGTGACAGACACCTCCGCTGCGATGGCCTTTATAGCAGCTGCAAATTCAAGATATACCTCCATTGGCAGGCAACGCATATTAAATAAGATTCCCTTGAATCTGACTCTTTCACCAGGCTGACGCAACAAGTGAATAACTCGATCTATCCGTGCACTCTCCGCAGTGTTTTCAGAAACACACAGGACCCTTGACGACGACGAAAACATTCCCTCGATTCTTGCATAACACATCCCAAGTTGCGTCATAAAGAACGAAATGGAAAATTCTTCATATGATAAACCAGTCCCAAGGGCTGACCAATATGGATCCACCCCGCATACCAGCCCTCCACCGTTCTCTACCCAGCTTAGCAGCTGCGTTATAAATACGTAATCATTCGTTACGTTGCTCCAGTAAAGAAATGTGTTCTCCGGGATGGATGCGAAGTCGTCCACATCATCAGCATTCATAACAACTGGATCCTCTCTCCCTCTAGTCACCCAACTCCTCACATTCTCGAGCAGTGTCTTGTTCAGCTCCGGTAGGTCTTGTGATTTGTAACTTTTTGGGAACATGTCGTGAGAAAAGACGACCACTCGCCCTCGGCCTTTCTCACTTGCAGCAATCAGGGACTCAAGGTTCTTGTTTGATAAGATGGCATCCGATTCTTTCCCGTAGACGATGATGTAGCCAGGATTGACCCCAGGGAACTCAACGGTGGCAACATTATCGAGGATTTCCCTTCTCCAGTCAGCCATTGTCTCCTGCAAAATGAAAAAAAAACAGACCTAAACACAGGACACATCTATTCAAAATTGAGACGATTATAAATGAAATAGCCAGGGTCATTAAAGCTGAACTGCCTGAAAAAAACTGGCGATTCCAGCTGTAAAACAATCACTCCACGGCGGTGGTCAAGAGAAACATAAATGACCAGAAGGCACCCGTGGTGGTCATATCATTTTTTCCAGCGGTACCACATATATCTCTTATGAAGTAGTCTCAAAAGGGGAGGGATTGTCACTGGTTTAGGAGAATCTAGATCAAACGCTAATAAAACGGGTCGTATTTTCAGATGTTTTTTTTCAATTTGATCTCTGTGACCCGTGTTAGATGGCTATAATGATGTATCATTGTATACACTACTATGATGACTATACAGTAGAAATCTGGTGGTCCTAGCTATCGCCATTACCTTCTGAGTGACAAAAGACTGTTTTCTACTGCATACGTTTTTAAGCGCATTACTCTGGTGAGTAGTATACCTAGTCTGTTCATCCCAGATTATGCAAATGAGCTTCATTATGCAAGCTCTCGACCAATCAGATTGCGGCATTTGCCCTCATTATTGGTCGAGAGCTTGCATAATGAAGCGCATTTGCATAATCTGGGATGAACCGACTAGGTATACTACTTGGTGGCAGGTAAACATGGTAAAGGAGGCCAATCAGGCCGAATCAAAAATTGTAGTAGGAACAATATACAGCGACAAAAAAACCCCGAAAAATGACTGATTTATACAGGATTTGAACAAACCATCCCAGACAAAAGCCACCTCTTTTCAAGACACAAAAATTTATTGCTGGTCAATTCGAATCCAACAGATCGCCACCTAATTTTTAGCTCACCTGGGGTGAGCTATTGTCGTGGTGCAGCGTCCGTCGTCGTCGTCTGTTAGCAGGGCACGTTTTGTAACCGCTGGGCCTATTGACCTGAAACTTTGTACATATATACCCCTAGGTCAGATGACCTGTGACCAAGTTTCGGTCCGATTCGATTGTTGGCTTGGCCACTAGGTGGCCAAAACCGAATACACAAAAAGTGCAATAACTCCTGAACTACTTACTGGCCATCATCTCCAATTTTTTTTATCATAGGTACATATAATACGGATCATGACATATCAAACGGGTTCTTGATTTGACCTACATTTAAAGGTCACAGAGGTAAGAGTTCAGAATTTTCCGTTTGGTGGCATGTTTCGTAACCGCTGGGGCTATTAACCTGAAACTCTGTACATGTATACCCCTAGGTCAGATGACCTATGAAACCAAGTTTCGGTCCGATTCTATTCTTGGCTTGGCCACTGGGTGCCCGAAACCGAAAACACAAAAAGTGCAATAACTCCTGATCTAATGACTGTATCATCTCCAAATTTTGATCATAGGTACATGTAATAAGACATGACATATGTAACAGGTTTTTGATTTTACTATTTTTCAAGGTCACAGAGGTCAGAGTTCACAATTTTGCCATTTGTTGGCAAGTTTCGTGGCTATTTGACCTGGAGTCTTCTACTTGGTATGATTATGTATCTAGATCCCGTCTATGTGTGCAGTAATTTTCGGCACAATTCTACCACAAACATGGCCGCCAGGCGGCCATCTTTGAAATTGGCTTTGGCCCATACCTCAAAAATTACTGCAACTAGAATGTTTTGACCTTGGAATTGTATTTTCTATTGCACTTCAAATGTGGCCGCCAGTCATCCATCCTGAAAAATTTACTTTGGCTTATAACATATGAACAATACCACAAAGAAAGTTCAAACCTGGTAAATGATGTTTCCCTGGAACACATTGACTTGACACTTGTCGTTCGCTCTTCTGGTACATTCACCCAGGTGAGCACATGGTCCATGGACCATTTCATTTATCAGAGATGCATTAATTATAAAAACCTATCACCCGTGGTTTCCAACTGAGATACTTTTTAGGTCATAGAGGTCGAGACTGCGTTGTGTTGATGTTATTGAAAATTCCTTATTGGATCTGTTTTTGGCCAACACTGATATTCTACATTATTTCGCGGCTAGAAACAATGGGACACATTAATTTGGCTTCTTCTTTTCTAATTATATTAACTAGGCAATACCCGTTTGGTGGCTTTGTAAGGACACTTCCCAGGACCGTCTGCACTTGCATACCAAGTTTGGCGGCGATCCGTTCATTAGTCTCCGAGAAAATCGCGAACAAACAAACACACAAACAAACTCTTGTCAAATTTTAGTATGATACCAAAATGCCTGCGCCACTCAAAGTAATCACAAATTGGAAACTAGAACTGAGAATTCACTCAAAGTGAATTCATGACCACACCACAAAATTTAATTGGTTTGCCAGAAGCTGTTTTTAGCTCACTGGGGTGAGCTATAACAATGGTGCGGCGTCCGTCGTCCGTCGTCGTCGTCGTCCGTCGGCCGTCGTGGTCCGTTAGCAGGGCACGTTTCGTAACCGCTGGAGCTATTGATCTGAAACTTGGTACATATATACCCCTAGGTCAGATGACCCACGACACCGAGTTTCGGTCACATTCGACAGTTTGGCCACCAGGTGGCGGAAACCGAAAACACAAAAAGTGCAGTAACTCCTGAACTAATGACTAGATCATCTCCAAATTTTTATCATAGGTGTAGCTAATAAGGATACATAACATATATAACGGGTTTTTGATTTGACCTACTTTTCAAGGTCACAGAGGTCAAAGTTCGACAAAAGTGACGAACCTGCCACAGTTTGTCATTATTTCACCGAGCAACTTCATATCTTGCATAAACATGCATTGGAGGGGTACCTTAAAAAATACCAAGTTTCGGCCCGATTGGACATCCAATATGGCCGCCAGGTGGCGTAACCTGAAAATCAAGTAAGTGCTATTACTCAGGAACGGCTTGACGCAGAGTGCTCAAATTTGATATTTACCTCCATCTAGATGACCTTTACATGCATGTCAAATTTCGGCCTGATTTGACTTCAAACATGGCCACCAGGTGGCGTAACCCAAAAATCATCAAAGTGCTGTAACTCAGGAACGCCTTAACCCAAAGCGCTCCAATGTGCTATGTGGCCCCCTGCAGATGACCTTTATGTGCATGTGAAGTTCCAGCCCGATCAGACATCCAATATGGCCGCCAGGTGGCATTACCCAAAAATCATCAAAGTCCTACCTGGGAATGACTTGACCCAGATTGCTCATAACTGATATGTACATGTACCTCCCTCTGTCATTAGACTATTATGTCCAACCCAGTGAGCACATGGTCCATGGACCATTTCATTTTATGTTGACGTAGGATACCGGTGTTCGAATGCTGCGTCTGTGACGACGAAATGGCAAACGATCGATCAGGATGTAGGCCTACGACATCTACATGTACGTCGTCATGACGTTGCGGACAACATGTGCAGGCACAACGTATGCTACGCTCGCGCACTTCAGGTAGTAAACGGGGAATCCCCGATTCTATTTATAGACTACGGCGATCCCGATTTATTTAGCTGAAAAAGTTCATTATCTCAGCCAAATTTGAACATAAGTGCACAGGAACCTTTTCATCGCAAGGGGACAATTAGATCTTTAGAATGAGCAAGTCAGATTTGACGTGCGTGCCCTAGTTTGACCGAAAACGTGGAGGAAAGAAAATGTGGTAGAGAAAAATTGTTCGTCCTGCGAAAACAATACTGACCACACCACTGAGTGGTGGTGTGGTCATAATCAACGAGTTTGCTTCATTGTCTGAAGTGGAATCAATGGTGTGGATTTCATTATCCTGCAATATGAGGCAATTATGTTAAGAGTCGAAATCAGAGAGAATGCCAATGGGTGTGGAGAAGACCCCCTAGAAATTTATGAAAGGGGCTGGAGGAATAAAGCTCCCCATGGCCAAAGTGTGCATATTTCAGAAAGTATTTCTCCGATTTGGATAAAATTCGCAGTGGTGATACTTGATAGCAAAAGATTAAGGGCGAGCCAACGTTGTGAATTTTTGAAACGTGGCCAGGCGTTGTAAATAAAAAATGTCAAAATGTCATAAAAGTATAAGATATATGACGGAAATGAAGGCACCTGCGGGGTCTATAAGTCAAAAGGAATTGAATGGGATGTATCTTGGAACGCACTAATTAGCTAATAAGTTGAAACAAAAGACTAGTAATCGGTACACTTTCCCACGAAATGGTACATTTTGAGGATCAAACGACAAGTGGATCATAAAGTTCGAGTTTATTTCTATTTAGTCCACCCATTTTGACAGCAATATTTTCAACAGGTATAGAGTACACGGCATGTGAATTCTATGCGTGCAGCCAGCTTTTCCAAAACAGGGCGGCCATATTGGATTCGGATTTTACTTCCTGGTTGTCCTTTTTGTACTGAGCGTGTATGGTGTACATGAAGAGCATGTCAGGACACCCTCGCCACCCCAGGTTCTATGGATTTGTGACATTGTTGCCACACATTCAATGTGTCATTTACATGCTTCCTCGCCAAGAAAATTGTACCTGTTTTTCGTGTTTGGTGAATTTCTTTGTTTACGATTATGTAATGTAATTAAGCTGTAATCCTTGGGAATTTCCTCGTTTTCCGTGTCTATAAAGCACAGTGATCACATTGGACTATAAAAACAGTCAACTGGGGGTGTCTTTGTTGCTTTTCTCAGGGGGGCCTGGATTTAAGCAATATGAAAATTCGCAATGATGGCTCGCCCTTAACAGTCACCATGCAGAGAGAACAAAAAACTTAATTAACTAAACAATGCTTTTTTGAGCCTCAACAAAAGTAGAGAAATAACTCGGTTTTTTTGCTTAGGATCGGCATAGGTATTCAGTAATTGTTTCTCATTAACTTTGGAGTTGAAATCTTTATTTATTTTCACACAATTATGATAAAACAATGATGTTTACTTCAACGTCTAATGGGTGTGCTCAATAGCAGGAATGACAACAACAAAATCACTTAGCACCATGCAGACCTACCACCATGTCATGGTTGGCTGATCTGCTGATTGCAAGTTCAGGTCAAGATTGTATTATTAGTGCTGTGGATCAAGGCGATGATGCGATACATTCAGGGCATGTAGAAAACGCGGATAACGCGGATATCCGCCGGATATCCAGATATCGCGGATATTCGAAAACGCGGAAACTCAAAAACGCGGAAATAAAAAAAAAATGACGATATACTAAATAAATTTGGTTGTCGATGTATTATAGACATAATACAACTCAAGATATAATGAAAGGTCCCATCTGGGACCGTCGGTAGATGGCTGACTGGAAAATTGTAATTATAAACAGAAGCCGTTAGAAGCGAATTCCTGACTAACTCCACCATTTTCGCTTATTACAGCGGCAGCAGCTTTCGTTGTTACTGGTAAGTTTATGCACTTGTCCTTGACCTTGGCAACAACGGACTTCTTGGTTTGGCATTACCATGCTGGAAGCGACCAACATGGTGAACCTTACCGACAGAGAAGTACTGAAGAAGAATCAAATTGTTGATTACCTGACCACACTAATTCTGGACAGAAGAAATCCGTTTCTTCAAAGTTTTGTCGTGTCGATGTGTGTAGTGACACTTAGATAACACGATCTGGCCACGGCTTAACGATGGCAACTTCCTGTGCTCAACAACATCAAAACTAGGCCTAACTCCGTTCAAGTTCTTAGTCGAGTAGGTCGTTGAGCGTACCCCGGAATTTATCCACAAACCGTGGCCATAGCTGTTAATGCTTTTCTAGGCCTTCAACCTGAATAAGTAAGAATTAAAACGGTGATTAAGCTAAACGCCCTTTGTGAAATCGGCCATCGGTGTATAACCCAGCGTGATTCCTATGCGTGGAACTTCTTTACTTACAGCCGCACGTGTATGGGCGGTTATTTCCGCAGAATAAGACATGCCTGTCGTGCGAGTGAAGCAGACGTAGACGTGAGTGTAGTGTGCGTGAAGCAGAAGTAGACGTGTTTGGTGTGTGTATGAAGCAAACATTAGAACTGCGAACATAACATCAATGACCATGAAAAAATCATGTGTCAACGTGAAAAATATCATATGCGTTAATCAGACGTGGATGGCGTTGCAGTCGATTGCAGCGCCACCCAACGTCTTATCAGCGCATAATAAATTTTTCACGTTGACATGATTTTTTCAGGCACGTCTTATTTCTGCGAAAATAACCACCCGTAGTTATTTCCGCAGAAATTAGACGTGCATG
>NMRB01000552.1:55052-81944 GCA_002633025.1 Notospermus geniculatus
ACCAACCGCGGCGAACACATCCAAGTTAAGCAGTTGTGGAGAGCGAGTAAACCGAAGGGGCGCGACTCACAACTGCGTTGGGAGTTTAATGTCCACCGGGCCCCGTACGATTTTCCCCACCCAGCGGCTTGCCATGGATTTTAGAGATAGTACAGGTCCATTACCATTTTCATCTTATTTTCATTTTCATTTCTACGGTTTTCATTCCCCGGGGATCAGGCGCAATCTGTCTGTTTTTACTCGCCATACGGGCCCCGGAGTGGATATGTGAGGGGGCTCTAGCTAGCAAGGTTTCATGAATATGGGGCCCTGACCTCCCCATAGACATCGACGCACGACACGTCAGCACAAAAACTTGAACGTCGTGACATTTCGCCAGGCGCGAGTTCTTCACTAGTTTTCTGGGTCATTATAATTCTACATGACTGGGAAAGAACACAAAAGAGGTTATTGTGAAATAACTGGGTCTTACATTTTTAACAGATGTACCGAATACGGAATATCAGGCCATTAACCCGTCCGGCCAAAGCACCACACTTGTATAGAGATTTGTGCCAATTTCTTGTGTTCATGTAGATAGTTGAATGAATGTATATGCCGTCCAGCTCCAAGTTTTTTTCTTCCATTTCCTCGACTCCATGGTGTATAAACGTAGGACTGATTATCAGCATGGATGATATGAAACCTTGCTTCTAGAGGATTGGTTCAAAGGACAAATGTGTTTGTTCCACGTCGTAGCTCTTATATTAAGGAGGTTTAGAAATCATACGATAAACGTAAACGTTAAAGACGACGTTATTTTTGTACCGAAAATGCAATATAAAATCTGGTTAATGTGTAGTATGAAAAATAACGTTGTCGTAAAGTTTACGTTTATCGTTTGATTTCTGAACTTTCCAATTAAGGAAATATGACCGAGCCGGAGGTCATTGGTTGTGTCACCAAGACTCGATACGTGTAGCGAAAATCAGTTCCAACACCCGGGGTGCTTCGCTGAGGGTTTGGGGTGTAGCTGTAATTCGAGGTACACCAAACGAGTCTTAGTTACACAAGCAATGACCGACGACGAGGCCTTAATTTTTATTCAACCGTGTCTGAGATTTACAATAAATGCACGACAACAGTGATTTTATTAAATTCCCAAATTTATACCCACCCTGCGAATACTTGCTTGTGTTACCAAAACTTCCGAATCGAAAAGAGAGTTCTTGGTCTCATTTTCTTTCTGAAAAACGAATTCCTATCCATTCATACCATTGGTTTAGGTCCTTGTATATTGGAAGTATACGGTGGCGTTTTTTTTCTGGACCACCATGTTGGTACCTGCAATATCATAGTGAATCCTATATCATCGGAACACTACCTACGGCCTATGACAAGAGATATTTTTGATCTTTTTCAGGTCATGGAGAAATTTTGATTCATATCAAGTGGAGGTGGAATATCCCCCAGCCCTCTATATTAAACAGTTAAAGCCCCTTTGTATTGAATTTTNCTATCATGTTTCGGAGGTGTTTTGAAAGTGCCTTACGGTCGTTTGCATTTCTCTTGACCACCACCGTGGCGTGGTGGTCTTTTTTTAGTGCTTGGATCTCCAGTTTTTGTTCATGCAGTTCAGCTTTAACATCGCGAACGTGAGCACTTTCTGAATTCAATAAGAGTGTGGCTTTAAGTGTGGGATTTCAAAACTTTTCGCCAGTTCCCGTGCATCCAATTACCGAGAGTTGACAATGACGGTTCGTGCAGTTCACGCACCGATCACGACAAATTGTCGTTCATTGCCCCGAAGTAGTTGGTAAAATTTTTCAAATGCGACAGATCAAAACGTGTTCGGTTTGCAATGCGGGGCTTTATGTTCATTAAGAATGTAACTGGGGGTTGTCACCCAAAAGAGAGTGACTCCTTCCGGGATTTCTTGTTTACATGTCTACTCTAACTAGGTCAGTCGGTGCAACTAATACAATAACCTGCCTTTCCTCAATAAACTTCTATCAATAGCCTGAATTAAGATTTCCCATCTGGTCAATCAAATACATCCGTAGAGCACTTGTTTGGGGACGCGCTCAACCTGATCATGAGTCTGAAGCCGGTGACAAACTGGTGCGTACGCGGCGCGTCCTGCAGGGGTTTCGCTAATCACATTCTTCGGTAGGTGTTTCGGTCCGTGTTATCGCCTCGCTGGTTGGTTGAACGCTCTCCCGACGCGCTGCTTACGCGCCAGTCTGTCACCGCCTTAGGACCTCGGTCCACCTGCGCGTTTCGCGCCGCGTGTTCCATGATTTTCAGATGGAATTGGACGACTACCAACATTCAACGTGACTAATCAACTAAAAAAATGTCCACCTCCCTGTGAAAATCGTACAGCACGCTACGTGAAACGCACAGGTATTTTGTATTTTGTATTTGATTTTTCCGTCAGGGCCGACGCTATAGCATTATTGGCCCTGGTGGAGGAGGCCATCACAAGCTACTCATGTTCCTCACTTGGATGGGGTCTTTTACTTGCCCTTGCAAAGACACAAGGTACAAGGCACCACGGCTTACTGTCCCATGCGACGGACGTGAAGAGCCGGGAATGAAATCCCATATGGCCCGGGCTAGATTCAAACCCGGGACCTGCGGCCTGTTTCCACTACAACGGATTCCGCTGCGGTTTGCGGCGCCGGAGCGGTTTTCACAGGGTTTTGGATAATCCTTCCATAGTTAAACAATACATGGCGTGTTAAAATTATCCCAATGCCTGTGAAACCGTTCCGGCGCCGAAAACCGCAGCAGAAACCAGTCTAGTGGAAACAACCCTGAAAGCATAGCGCACATCTGCGATTTTTAGGAGACTGCCCTTCCGACTGTTAAGCCCTGTTTCCACTACAGCGGTTTCCGCAGCGGTTCAAGGTACAATGGCAATATACCATACAATACCATAAATACCATAGGGTACCATAGGATACCACAGGATACCATAAGGTACCATAGCTATTTTTTTAATAGGGAAGTACGGAGGAGGCCATCACAAGCTACTCATGTTCCTCACTTGGATGGGGTCTTTTACTTGCCCTTGCAAAGACACAAGGTACAAGGCACCACGGCTTACTGTCCCATGCGACGGACGTGAAGAGCCGGGAATGAAATCCCATATGGCCCGGGCTAGATTCGATCCCGGCACCTGCCGCTTGCTAAGCGGACGTGATAACCACTAGGCTATCAGGCTCCTCAAAGGCCTGTTTCCACTACAACGGATTCCGCTGCGGTTTGCGGCGCCGGAGCGGTTTTCACAGGGTTTTGGATAATCCTTCCATAGTTAAACAATACATGGCGTGTTAAAATTATCCCAATGCCTGTGAAACCGTTCCGGCGCCGTAAACCGCAGCAGAAACCGGTCTAGTGGAAACAACCCTGAAAGCATAGCGCACATCTGCGATTTTTAGGAGACTGCCCTTCCGACTGTTAAGCCCTGTTTCCACTACAGCGGTTTCCGCAGCGGTTCACAGGCATTGGGACAATCAACAGGCTATGTATTGTTAAGCCATCGAAGGAATATCCAAACTCCTGTGAAAAACGCACCGCTTACCGCAAAATCGCTCTAGTGGAAACAGGGCTTTAAGCCCAGCCTACAAGTCCGACAAAACTCAGTGCGTAAGGGTAGGGACACACCTAAGGTAGGGACACACCTAACGCGATTCGTTGACGCATCGGTAACGCCTTTGTTATTCTCCGCCGCACTGCACGCAAACAAAGGTTTTGACGCATGCGTCGCCCTATCGCATGCGAATCGCATTAGGTGTGTCCCTACCCTAACGCGATTCGTTGACGCATGCGGCAACGCCTTTGTTACTTTCCGCCGCACTGCACGCAAACAAAGGTTTGGCGCATGCGTCGCCCAATCGCATGCGAATCGCGTTAGGTGTGTCCCTACCCTTGCGGGTGTTTTTAAAGTGGACTGACCCAATGCTGTCGACTCGTCATTCAGCCAGGTCAGTCGATTTTAAGAGACACCCCCTAACGCATCGAGTTTTGTCGGACATGTGCGCTAGGCTTTAAGCCGTGTTTAGGGTAGGGACACACCTAAGGGTGGGTATACACTAGAGCCGTCATCGCAATGCGTTCGCGCATATGCGTCGTCGCAAAAATTGAACCAATAGACAAATTAAGGGTTGACCACATTGTTGCGTTGCGTTTGGTATCGGTTGCGTTATCGCTTTACGTTGCCGCAAGAATTGGGAAATTTCCAATTTTTAACGCGCTGCACAGGCCAACGTATTGCCTTGAGAAGGTGAAGGCCACATTTTTCTAGCCATCATGTTATTTTAGCTCTTGAAATCTCTTGCAAAAATTCGTCTTTCCTTTTTCTTTTGCGGAGCATGGGATGGAGCCAACAGTCCCTGCGTTTCCGCCCCAAACAAACGCCATCAAAGCCACCAGCCACCATCTTCCTCGTTCTCTTCCTCCTCCATCATTTGCATGACGACCTCGAGATCCATTGCTTCCTCGTCCATGGCTGTATTGGAAAAGGACACCAGAAAATTTTTCGTCTGTTTCTATACTGCGTTCTAGCATACCTTACGTGTTCTTATGCACAAACGCACCTTCTATCGCAGTTAAAAATCGCATATAGTGTGTGCATGCACAAATGCGATGACGCGAGCGTTGCCGCATGCGCCAGCGAGCTGTATTGGAAAAGGACACCAGAAAATTTTTCGTCTGCTTCTATACTACGTTCTAGCATACCTTACGTGTTCTTATGCACAAACGCACCTTCTATCGCAGTTAAAAATCGCATATAGTGTGTGCATGCACAAATGCGATGACGCGAGCGTTGCCGCATGCGCCAGCGCAACGGCTCTAGTGTATACCCACCCTAACGCGATTCGTTGACGCATGCGACAACGCCTTTGTTATTTTCCGCCGCACTGCACGCAAACAAAGGTTTTGACGCATGCGTCGCCCTATCGCATGCGAATCGCGTTCACCTAACGCGATTCGTTGACGCATGCGGCAACGCCTTTGTTATTTTACGCCGCACTGCACGCAAACAAAGGTTCTGACGCATGCGTCGCGAATCGCGTTAGGTGTGTCCCTACCCTTACCTGACATCCGTTATCCGTTAAGCGATACGACGTTATCCGTCAAAGCACTGGCCCATGTACAGCGATCGAGATGAAAAACGGATAACGTCGTTCGTATAACGGATAACGGATGTGAGGTAAACACGGCTTTAAAGCGACCCGTCTGAGTATTTCCAGACAAATTACCCTTTCTTTTCTCTTTTCTCAGAGATCCGTCATTCTCATTTGTCAGTGCACCCCATAGGCTGCAATGGTGTACGGTAAAAAAGGCACTGGTAAAAAATGCACCGGTAAAAAGGCACCTAAATATCACGGGGTAGGTAAAAAGGCACCTCTGGCTCTTTGGACTCCTTTTGCCAACTAATTTTTTCCACGTTTCCCCGAAATGAGAAAATCGAAAAATGAGAAAATCGATTTCGACTTAGTCTTCGCAATGCAAAAAAGTGACTAAGGTACTTTTTGCAACAAAATTGGTTAACTACAAGGTGATTTTTTCGAATTCTCCATTTTCTTTAATTTTCACAACGCTTATCTGTGCATATTGATTACGTCTGGGAGCTAGTTAGTCCAGAAATTGTGAACTTAGACATCTATTGCACAATTTTTTACCCACTGGTAGCCATGAATAACCGCACCTACATGTACTTCAAGGGGAGAGCTAATTCTTGGATGTCCTTGCTTGAAAGATGGAGGTAGAACCTTAAAAGAGACTGATGCCAGCTGATTTGCGACAAAAATGGACTACAGCCCAATCATCAAACCTACACTGATATGTATCTTTTTTAAAATTTCAGACCGCTTACCATGAATATAGCTTCTTGGATCGTACCTTCCAAATTTCAGCCTAACGTTTGTCCACTCTAAAATAAATGAATGGTGACTGAGAAGAAGAAACATAGCTCTGCTTGGGACGATGATAAAGAAGTTGAAGGTTCAAGTTTTGGGGGCTATGGTCACATCCAAAACGGTAGAGGTGTCATCCAACTTTACACTTTAACCTCGGCCTGTCTTGGAACCTTTCAATAGACTTTGAAGTAGCTGGTCATTTAGCGCCTCATTCCACCCATAATGACCCATTTATAGGCCTACACCTGGATGGAATATGGCAAAGTAAGCAAAGAGAGCTGCCCTGGTTCCCCAGCAGGTTCCTTAAAATCACTATATGAAACAGGCCCCCGGTTTATATTCAGCTGATCGCTGATTGGACGGACCTTCTGTGTATTCTCTTGGTACATTGTTATTGAATGTTCAAATGAAAACATTCTAAAACTTCTGACCTAATAGACTGGGTACATGTAGGTTCCCAATTTCTATAACCTGTAATAAAAACACAAGAAATATGCTGCATCACATTTATTACTGTTACACACATGTACATGTATAACTGCTTTGGAACATTGACATGAAAGAAATGGCGTTGTACAGTTGACAGTTTCAGAAAAAGTACATGCAGGCCTACTCATTTCTTTCCACCCTACATTCAAATTCTTGGAAGTTGTAATCATTTTGAACAACTGGTACTCATCTAATTTCCTCCGGGCCACGGCTGTTTATCCTTCCTAGTCTTCACCTGTGAGCAGAAAACAAAATAAAAAGTCACCTTTAATAGCACATTTAAATGCAATTTCCAGTCATTTGTCTCCCCCAGCTGTTTGCCTCAGCAACAAGCTGATGAACATCATCTCACAACCATGTTACAAAACAACAAGGACGTATGTAATCTTTTATCGGCAAAGAGGGTGAACTCAGATCGTGGTTTACTTAATATCAATTCTACACACCTGTTAACACTCAGGTACATCACACACTTCCCAATTCATGCCATCATCGATATAACACCAAAGAGTTTTGTCAAGATTCGGATTCCTGCAGTAATTCTTCGCATCAGCCAAAGTCTCTTCAGGCATGTACTTTGCCGTTTGTCGTGATTGCTTGGTCCAGTCGACACAAGTGTGTCCATTTTTGGTCTTACTCAGCGTCCCAGCGTAATCGATTCCTTGATTGGCCTTGCCGTGGCATTTGGCCTTGCCTAAAATTTGGAAATTGGTGAAAGGATGCGTTCAAGTATTAGTACACAATGTTAAGGACTGATCTAAATGTCTTGTGTTGTGCATCGTGCAGTGAACAATAAGAAAGTTAGGAAACTACCAAGGCTGAACAGAGACTGGTGTTCGTTCTTAGATGCAGTCAATGTCGCATATAACGACCTTGCATATGCCGCAAATCGCCTATAACGTACTGAAACAGGAAGTCCCGGTCCCGTTTTACAATGCACCGGCCATATGCATTAACAGACTTTGCATATAACGGACAAAAATTGCAGGTCCCAATCAGTACGTTATATGCGACGTTGTAGTTTCAAAATTCACAAGCACACGTATGAATTTTTGTCAGAGGTGTTTGAACACTTTATCGCCACTGGCACTTCGCACGCTGGGAGAATGGCTCTGAAATTGATCTATGGAAATAAATACAATTCATAAAAACACGTTTTTTTCATTGGAAGTTCGATGTTTTGTCTTTTCTAATATTATTTTTCGCTAAGGCAAAACGCAGTGATTGGTCTCGTGGCGTGCACGAACTACTTACACTTTGGTATATCGCAGAATACCCAGCGTTTTGTGGGGTTAGTTGTATAGCACCAGGGTCTGTTTTCATGAGTACGTCCAACTGGGTTCCGGCAGAAATTTTCAGCATCGTCAAGGGTCTTGTCGGGAATCTGTGATGCAGTATTACTGGATGGTAGTGAGGTGTCGTGGTGTTCCAAAACTGACAGGTGTATTCCTTGACTGTTGTCCGCTGGGATCCTTTGTACTCATTGCCCTCCTTCGTCAGTCTGCATGTGGTCGGGTTCTTGATTAAAGCTGAAAAAGTTAACGCATTTCCAAGAATGTAATGTACGTACAGGAGGTTCATATCATGCCCACCAGTTCCTCCAGTTCAGGTTCAGGTTCAATCTCTCATACTAATAACTATGTAAAGTCTAATTGTAAGTCAACCTAACTTCAACATGTGCAGAATGCCACGCTGGAAAACGTACACAAGTCAGTGGTACGACCGCCGTACACGATACAATTTTTTGTAGGAATATTTTGTAGGAATTTATTTTACCGTGTATGACGGGAAACAACGTCCCATTTTTGTCGTGTAGGAAAAAATCCACAAATACGTTCTGCCCTATTTTTCTTGTACAATAAAATGCTATAGGAAAAAAAATCCTATCGTGCACGCCAAGGCAGCAGATCATTGTACAACTGACGGGTTGTGCCCCTTTGTCCGCATGTAATAGGTCAATCCTACAAAAAATATGACCCCGTGACGGGGGTCATATCTTTTATCACACACAATATATTTTACGCTTCAACGTAATACTTCCTAGGAAATAAATGGGATCATCTACGACGGGATGCGAAATAATTCCTTCCAATAAAATTGGTAGAGAAATCGTACGAAATATTCCGTAGGAAAAAAATGTATCGTGTACGGCGGCCTTTACAGTATTTTATTCCAGTGGACAAATGTGCACGGATCTTTCGAGGGAAGGACTGACAACATGCCGATTTACCGGCGGTGATGGCATTCCGTTAACTCCACACCAACACCGCCGATTCAATCCAAAGAAATTCTAGTCCGAACACTGCCTCCTGTTGCTCATTTGCAGAACTGACGGCCGCAACAAGAGTCAGATGAAGCCTATCGCGGGGGGTCTATTTTGATTGGTCCGTCCATCTCCAGGTCGTGTTTTGAATACATTTAGTGCACGGCAATCGTATCACTTGACAACGCTGCTTTCAGGCATTTTACTTGCTGTTTCAACCAGCTACACTCACAATCACGCTCTCTGTTCACTCTTAGCCAGACAAACATTAAGAAAACCGCAATTTGTTATCAAAATCACGAAAAATATTCCTCTCGAAAAGCCGAATCGGCGAATGCAGAGCATCGCCATCTTTACAGTTTGAGGTCACGTGATACGGGAACCACCAATCCGTGATCTGATCATGCTGATGACGTAGAACCAAAATCTGGTTCTTTGGTTACTCATCATCTGACTCTGTATTAGCGTCTAGCAGATTCTAAAAATAGCAATACGAGTCAGACGTTCGGACTAAAGAAATTCGTGTCAGCCGCCACAGATCAACAGGGTGGCCAATCAGAGACTGCGTTACAGACACCGATGGCATGTATGGTGCAGCAATGTTTACTTCTGGGTTCGGCTCTTGTATGGCGATGTAAATTCAAATCTAATTGGTCGAGATTGGGCTGTTTCATCAAGCAACCATTCCGGACGATATGATGTATTTATGCAAAAACAGCAATAAACAAAAAAGTATGTTTTCCTGCTATCTAGTTATAGGCTATAATTATCGGACGAAAGTTTCTTCTTGACAACAACTTTTATTAATTTGAAAAATAATCATGTCGTATTTGCAGTGGGCGTGCACCACAAGAGCAGCGAACAGCGTTCCTGACAGATTTTCTTCTGGAGTGGGCCTGGGGTTTGTGGTGTGAGTCGTGCGAACTAAGCGCAAAACCCAGGTTAGCCTGGATGGACTGACCACAGGCTGAACACACGTCATATTTTACTTACGATTGATTCGGTTTGGTTGAGGGAGATTCTTGCCTGTCGAGAGATGAGTTACAGTCACTCCGAGTGAAAGCTATGATTATATAGCCCGGCTCCCTCACTCCTTAATTTTAGGGTACACATATTCTTGTTCCTGAGTTTGAAAAGGACCCCCTTATGAAAGGAACCAAGGAAAATTTTTCACCCCTTTCTGCGGGCTTTTTTCATCCAATTAGACCCCCTAATGGAAGAAACCAAGATATTTTCACCCCTTTTTCGGGATTTTTTTATGCAATTAGGTACCCTAATTTTGACGAAACCAAGGGATTTTCATTCCCTTTTTACACGCTTTTTCATTGATAATAGGACTTTCATACCCCTTTTTATTATTTTTTAGGGAAGAAAAACTTTTGCCCCCCTTTTAAAGAATTTTTCGGAAGAAAAGTCATTCAAAGTACCCCTATTTTAAGTGTTTTTCGGGAATTTTTTTCCCGAAGACTGCTGCCGAAAATGACCCCTTTTCCCGCGAAAATTGAAACGAGCATGCATTGCGGTATGGTTGACACCTGAGGGGGGGGGGGTTATATAGCAAGTACAGCGTTTGTGCATTTGCTCATTCGTCCAAACAATACATTGTCAATCCCAGGTACAGCGCATAACTGTATGTACGTGTACGCCTCACAACAATTAGCACACCTTTCATATCCGTGTCTCTATGCGAGTAGTCAGGGGAAACTGACTGAACCATCCCTTGGCAGATGGAGCATATCGTCAACGGAATAATTAACTAAAGCGCAACGTTGGCATACAAAATGACATGAACGTTTCAATGTTTTCACGTGTGCTTTGTCTTTTCTAAAAAACTTTTTCGGTGAGGCAAAACGCAGTGATTGGTCTCGTGGCGTGCACGAACTACTTACACTTTGGTATATCGCAGAAATCCCAGCGTTTTATGGGGTTAGTTGTATAACACCAGGGTCTTATTTCATGAGTACGTCCAGTTGGGTTCCGGCAGAAATTTTCAGCATCGTCCAGGGTCTTGTCAGGAATCTTTGATGCAGTTACTAGATGGTAGTGAGGTTTCTTGGTGTTCCAGGACTGACAGGTGTATTTGCCGACTGTTGTCCGCTGGTATCCTTTGTACTCATTGCCCTCCTTCGTCAGCCTGCATGTGATCGGGTTCTTGATTAAAGCTGAAAAAGTTAAAGCATTTCCAAGAATGTAATGTACAAGAGGTTCGTATCATGCCCACCAGATCCTCCAGCGACTGCCAAATCCAAGGAGGCCAAACCCTGTCATCGCGCGGATAGAATTTTTTTAGTTCACATGCGTCGTACAGGCCTTACTACAATTCATTCAGTCAAGAACATTTCGGTTCAATCCCTCATACTAATTACTATGTACAGTCATCGACATAAGTTTATCTACACCTACTACCTTGAATATTTCAAATACTACTGGGCCAATTTTAACACGGTTTGTACCACATGAAAGTATATAACCTTGGTCATATTTCTGCATCAAACTTTTGGAAATTTGGAAATATCATAATTATGTAATACCTCATTAGAAAAACCCCTAAAAATCAACATTTTTATTATGGAATTTTTTTGTGACTTTTGTTACAGGGTTGATAGAGTGGAAGTTTCTAAGGATTTTGAGCTTTGTTTCGTCAATATATCTTGAGTGGTTGCTGAGATATTTGAGATTATCAAAATTTCGATATTTTGAGAGTTTCCAATTTTTCAAAACATTTTGATATTAGTAGACAGAGCTCACCCAGAAACGTAGGAGAATGAAGTTCTGGAACTTTCAGCATAAACTGGTTGGAAGTTACAGCTGTCCTAAGTTAAAGAGTTTAGCATATCAACATTTTGATATTCTAAAAATATGAATATCTCGGCCCAGTTAAAGCAAAAAGTTCCAAAATTTTGTAAGCCCATATTCTGAGGTTAGCTTTAACTAATGACATCAAAATTTCCTGGAAAACACGAAAATCGCAAACTATCAAATTTTGATAATCTCAAATATCTCAGCAACCACTTGAGATATTTTGATGAAACAAAGCCCAAAATCCTTCGAAAGTTCCATTCTATCAAAACTGCAACAAAAGTCAAAAAAAAATCCATAATAAAAATGTTGATTTTTAGGGGGTTTTCTAATGAGCTGTTACATAATTATGATATTTCCAAATTTCCAAAAATTTTGATGCAGAAATATGACCAAGGTTATATACTGTTCATGTGGTACAAACCGTGTTAAAATCGGTCCAGTAGTATTTGAAATATTCATGGTAGTAGGTGTAGATAAACTTATGTCAATGGCTGTACATACAGGGTGTCCCAAAAAACACTGACTAATTTTGATTTGACCTCATTTTTTTGCTACTGAAGATTTTTCTTTGATATTCTGTACAAATATTCCTCACAACTAGAAATTTTAACCTTGTAATTTTTTGTCAGAAAAACCCTGTAGTTCAGAAATTATCTTAGTAACTTTATGATGTATTCAATCCATGCCTCTCTCTGCTCTTTTCTGTGATATGAATGCCACATTTATCTCGTCTAGACGAAACTGACACCATTTTTACTTGGTGGTTGATTTCATAGTTGGGAGGCTTACTAGGAGAACTAGCATTCGCAACCTCTTAGTGTGGAGAAACTTGCTGTCAGTGTCTGGTGTGCTATAGGACGCAATGACATAATAGGGCCATACTCTTTTGAGAAGAGTAAGGGCAAAATTGTAACTGTCAACTCTGACGGGTACATTGAAATGATCGGGAGAAGATTCACCTCTGCCCTCAGGAGAAAACAAACTGTTGATATGAATACAGTCATATTCCACAACAAGATGGGACACCTCCCCAGTTTGTTAATGTCGGAATGGAATTTCTGGAACTGTACTTTCCTGGGGACAGAGCGATGTCCCATCGAAGTGACAATCCTTGACCCCCTTAGTCACCAGACTTGAATCCCCCAGATTACTTCCTTTGGGAATACCTAGAGGATCGAGTGTACAGTGACAACCATTAGACACAAGAAAGACTTAAACAGCAGAACTTGCGGAGAGAAATTTGGCAAATTTCAGCTGATATTACCAACAGAGTATTTGACAATTCAAATGTGCATGTTGCCACTGTTATCCAGCAGAAGGGGGCATGGATTGAATGTGGATTGATTACTAAGATAATTTTTGAACTAGTGGGTATTTCTGAAACAAAATTACACGGTTACAATTTCTAGTTGCGGGGAATATCTGGACAAAATATGAAAGAAAAATCTTGAGTAGATATAAAATGAGGTCAAATCAAAATTAGTCAGTGTTTTTTGGGACACGCTGTATATGAAAGTCCTCTTCCTCAAAAGGCTGCAGATTCTTCATCTTGAAATACCAACGCCTGCTATCACTTCGTCTTCGGACATAGCACCTTTCGAAGTACATGTATGCGTATGTAACAGTGTCTAGTGGTCCGGATTGACCAACACCAAAACTCGAGTATAATGTATATTATAGAACTGTGTGTATTGTATATAATGAGGCATTCTACTCGCTGGTTCGACAAAGTAATTCGCTGGCTACGCCATTTTTCGCCTGGCGGCGAGCCCAGGAACCATTGCGTCAAGTAAATAAGTACACAAAGCATGTCAACCCCCAAAGTCACCAACTCTAATCTCACAATGAAATGTGACACACACATGATTCAGCACAGCACAAGCAAAGACACAATGAACATAAAACAAAGCAGCCTAATCCCTTCAAGACAACACTTAAAGAGGAACTACCCTAACACGTATGTCCCAGCAGAACCTGGTAGACTACCGTCCATTTTGGTGGCACACCGAAGGTCTCCAAGTGCTGCTTCCTAGTACGTTCCAGGGAGTTCGCTTCACTGGACATGCTGTACCATTTTGTTTTTACCTCCGAAGGAGTACGTTTTTCAACGCCAGTGGCATTGGTTTGTTCTGTGATTTTCTCCCAAATAAGCTTTTTTTTCTGATATGTCACTGCGTTGGTGAAACTTGACGTAAGTATACTGAGGTGCTCTTTTGTTAAAAGAGCCTCTTCAACGGCTGAAAAAAATTGGTTTCCTCCTTTTTTGGAGGAGAAGGCACAGTGGACACACAGGTAGCGGTCATGTTGTATCCCACAGGAAGTGCCTGTTTTATGGAGCAGGGTGGGAAAGACCATCGTTTGCTAACGTAGATTGGTACCCGGTCCCTACGTAGCTCAGACGGAGAAAGGGACCAGTATTGGGCGGCCATACTTGGCAAAAAGCTGCCAGGTTATGGCGTCACAGAGGATTCCCTCAGTACTGAGAAATAGCTTACTTACCTCACATCCCAAAATAGCTAACCAATCAACTGCAACGTTACAAATTTAAATTCAAAAAGAGCTAGCCAATCAACTACGTCGTTACATCGGGCAATCCGGTCCCTAATCCTTGAGCTATGTTGGGACCGGGAACCAGTCTATTGCTAACGACACTGTTAACAACAGTTTGAACACAAAAATTTAACGATGGTATAGGTAACGACTTGTTAGGCATTTTACCGACATTTCGAGATAACGATGGTTTAGCCTAATGATAGTTTTGAACAACCGGCCCTAGGTTTATTGTTTCCATTTTCTGCGTTATTTGCCGCTGAAGGTAATAGTTTCATCATTTGCGCAAGCCAGTAGTCAAGAATGATGTTAAAGCCCCTCTGCATTCAATTCCGAAAGTGTTTGCGTTCGCCGACTTAGTTTAGTGTGAAATGTACTACAGTAGGCTCGCGTATACCCCGCCGTCAAAGCCAGCACCGATTCCGAAGTCCAGAAGAGATGTCGATTTTTACGCTGATAATAGGGCCTGGTATGATCGACGATTTGACAAGGGTAGTTATGAGAGTTGAACGCATATTACGTAGACACAGAAGAAGTGACCGGAACGTTTTCATGGTCTAGGCCTTTGCACAGACGATTGGTCATTTCTCGTAATGCGCGTTCAACTCTCATAACTGCCCTTGTCAAATCGTAGATCATACCAGGCCCTATGGTCAGGGTAAAAATCGACATCTCTTCTGGACTTAGAAAATTCCGGAATCGGCGCTGGCTTTGACGGCGGGGTATACGCGAGCCTACTGTATGTTCTATTTGAATACATCATGGCCCGTATTCACAAAGGGTGATCATCGCGCGATTAAGACTTAAGGCGGTGACAGACTGGCGCGTAAGCAACGCGTCGGAAAGCGTTCAACCAATCAGGCAGGCGGTAACAAGGACCGAAACTCGTACCGAAGAATCTGATTGGCGGAACGTCTGCAGGACGCGCCGCGTACGCGTCAGTCTGTCACCGGCTTTAGACGCGTGTAACTTCGTCAAATGCATGGTGTAAGTGTGTGCATTTAGTAAAGTTACACGCGTCTACGTCTTAGTCACGCGATGATCACCCTTTGTGAATACGGCCCCATATCTTTGCTTGTGGTTTCTTTGTGTGCTGAAAATTGCATGAATAGAAAATTAAACATTGTTTTCCCTACTTACCCTTGCGAGCATGAATATCTTGTATGTCTAAGGAATAGAGGCAAGATACAGAATAGCACAAAATTGACACACAAAATGATAATAAGCAAGAAGTCAATCTCCAGAATTCATGAATTTTCGACCCCAACCGGGGTCTTTTTCAAGTGGAACTTTACAATCTGAAACTCTAGAAAAGACAGAGGTCTTTCTAGAGTTTCAGATTGTAAAGTTCCACTTGAAAAAGACCCCGGTTGGGGTCGAAAATTCGTGAATTCTGGAGATTGACTTCTTGCTTATTATCTAAGGAATAGAAGTAATTATAGTAAAAACCAAGGTCAATTAACACTTCTATTATAATAAAACATTATGTCAGCAGATTATCATGCTGTAGTTATTTTCCCTCATTTTTTAGAACATTCAAAAATCTATTTTGTGATGGTGGGCAAGCCTTGGGTCAGTTGGCTGTCATACCATGTTGTCTCCAACAAAAGAAACGGGATTGATGAGGCAGGTGGCCGAATCATCTTCAGCTGTTTACAACGTAACCTCTCTCTTCCTCCTTCTCCCTCTTCCTTGGAACCCTTACAGAGCCACACAGATTGGCCCTCCCGAGAAGAAACAGTCTAGAAATTCTTACCCTGGAGAAGGACCACCACAACCAAAATTGCCAGCAAGTGGAAGGAAATCATGATGGCCGAATAAACTGAAGAGGGATACAATACAATGGATGTCTTTTATTGGTCTTTGATTGAAGGATGACATCAAGTTACTGAAAATGGATTTAAAAATCGCTCTCTCTGTGTATGTTTACGTGAAATGAGAGACATTGCCTGGGAAAGCATGAAGGAAAGAAAACGATAAGCAGGCGAAAAGTGGAGGAACGAACAATAAACACCCAAGTCGGGATAAAAAATGAGTTGAAAAAAAGTAGCTTGATGGGGCTTTTGGATTAATGTACTCGTCTTGAACAAGAAAAGAAGAAACTTATTCTGATGACGGGAAAATATGTTAGACCGATATTCCCTACTCGTGGCACAAAAATGACTGAAAGAAATTCTGCTTCAGATTTGGAGACAAAGAAGAGAATTCTGAAATCTTACCTTGGTCAGACAGCACAGAAACTTTCTCTCCTTGTAAGTCCCTGCAAGAGCGGATGCCTCGGCCTGGGGTGGCTACACAATGCATTGGCACACTCTGTGGCAATGGTGATGAAACGGTAAACGTGGCATTCCAGAAATAGGCTTGGGACAACATTACAGCTTATATAAATAGGAATATAAGATACAAGACAAGCCTAACGGTACACAGTGGGTTTTAACCATAAAGAAGTCAGAAAAAATTCTAACGGCATGAAACCAATGGGATGTACTCCAGAATATGGCCTAGAATACGTGTATGAAAACCGGAAAAAAATTTGGTGGGAATTTTTTGTGAAATATGTCTTTTTCAAATTCATGTACATAAGGCTTCCTTTACATCGTACGGTATACGGAAACGCCGGTTTACAATGGCTTCACGGTGGTGAATCCTCGGAATGCCTTTGTTAACCGGTATTTTCGTATACCAAATACGTCTATGTAAGGGAAGCCTAAGGATCCAAAATCACATAAGGGCCCAAAATCACTATTTTCACCTACGTGTGTATATACAAAAGTCCTTATTTTTCTTGCAAAATTAGGGTCCTTATGTACATCATAATTTCTTTGAAAAAACAAGTTGCAAATGGCAACATTATTTTACTGACTGGGGTCTGAGGAGGGACCCCCTGGGCACCTTCGAGGTCATACTGCTCATTAGGTTCACCATATATTGAAAAATGACCATATGTCCCCAGTAGGTCATTCCCCATGGCGGTTACCGGGTAAATACGCCATGAAAATGCTACCTAGTGGGTTTATCATAAACTACGTGGGTACGATTTTTGTCCGTGGCAGTTATATGATGCGGGAATCATGGTCCCCAGACGACATGAACTGGTGATTGCTGTCCGGTGGACTATTTTGTCACGAAATTATGGTCCCGTACACAACTACTCCTAGGGGTGAATGTCCGCCGACTACATCCTCGGGGGATATGGTCCACGGACATTATTCCCAGGGACGTTAGTCCATCGGACTTTCTTTCCTGGATATGACAGTCCGGCGGACTGTTGACCCCGATCGTTCTTCTAAGACGAAGACAGTATCTGACGGAAATTAGGGCTCATGCGACTTTTTGATTTCAAATGTAATGAAATTTAGACACGATTTATCAATATGTAGTGTCTACAATACATGTATTCCAGTTGGAGGGTGGCAATCTTTAGTACCGAGTAGTTCAAGTTCAAAAAGGCCCATATACCGTTGAAAACATCAAAGACAGCGGAACAGTGTACTAGCGAATGAAATGGTCTATGGACCATGTGCTCACCTGTGTTAATGTAGGCTACCAGAAGAACAAATGATGTTAAATCGAAAAGTTCCTGTTCAAGCCTTGAGTCCCAGTGTAGGCTACAGCGGGTACCCAGCCAGACGATCACACAAGGTTACAAGCTACTAGGTCAAATAGCCACGAAACGTGCCACCAGATGACAAAATTTTGAACTTTGATCCATGTGGCCTTGAAAAGTAGGTCAAATCAAAAACCCGTTACATGTCATGCACCAACGTCGAAAACTTGGAGACAATCCAGACATGAGTTGAGGAATTATTAGAATGTGAGTTTTTGTTTTTGCCAGCGCTGGTGGCCATGCTAACAAATCGGACCGAAACTTGGTGTCATAGGTCAACTAGGGCTGTAGCCTATATGTACCAAGTTTCAGGCCAATAGCCCTAGCAGTTACGAAACATACCGACAAGTGGCAAAATTTTGAACTTTGACCTATGTGACCTTGAAAAGTAGGTCAAATCACAAACCCATTACATGTGTCATGTACCCTCATTCAATAAACACATGATAAAAATTTGGAGATGATCCAGTCATTACTTCAGGAGTTCTTGCACTTTTTGTGTTTTGGGTTAGCCAAGAATCGAATCGGACCGAAACTTGGTGTCACAGGTCATATGACCTATAGGGGTATATACAGTAAGCTCGAGTTTAAACCACCGGTTCATTATGTCCATAAGCACACCCATAGTAGGGTCAGTTTCACCATAGGCCTTAACCAGCTATTCATTCCGTCACGGGGTTGTGATTGGACAGGCGATTCCAGCCATTCAGCGTAATACTTGTTATGTTTTATTCACGCCCATTTCGGATTGTGGGTGTGCTTATGGACATAATGAACCGGTGGTTTAAACTCGAGTTTACTGTACATGTATGTACACTCATGGAAAAAAAGTAAATGGACAGCAGCAGTTTTTCTTGAATATCTCCAAACCATTGCGATGTAGGAGACTGAGCCTAACATATGTGACAGCAAATTTTCCTGACTATCTGATGATGTCGAAGTCCAGAAAATCCGGTGAAATCCACCTTTGATAGAAGGAATTTTGTGAAGTCATGTTTTCGGCTACTTTTTTATTTGCACGTTTTCACTGAAAATTTTTATAGGAGCGTGTTCCTCTCATCGAGAGCTTTCGTATCATATCTTAAAATATCAATTATTTTAATTAGAAAGGTGGTTTTTAACCACTTTTATGGAAATTATTCTGCACATGCCAGACACACCTTTGAAAAGGCCCTCTCCCGCCTATTATGAGTTGTGTTGTCATTTCTACTTCACAATGAATGAGCAAAACCAAGTCATGGAAGGTAGTGGCCAATTTCCTAAATACGGTCAGTTTTTAATACGGTCCACTTGTGATACTCCTGGCCATTGGGTACTAGCATGACTGGTGGTTGACCAACTGTAAAGTTTATTGATCTAAATTCAATTTGACACTATATGAATTGTGTGGTGAATTTCCTATCAACTGAGTGCAGGCCTATAACCACAGGCACACGTCAACACACAAAAAAAACTATTGAATGGCCATTTATCCTGATTCTACTCAACAGGACAATGACAGCAAGGGACTGTGTCAAAGGTGTGTCTGGCATGTGCAGAATAATTTCCATAAAAGTGGTTAAAAACCACCTTTCTAATTAAAATAATTGAAATTTTAAGATATGATACGGAAGCTCTCGCTGAAAGGACCACGCTCCTATTAAAAAAAATTCAGTAAAAACCTGCAAATAAAAAAGTAGCCGAAAACATGACTTTACAAAATTCCTTCTCTCAAAGGTGGATTTCACCGGATTTTCCTAACTTTGATATCATCGGACAGCCAGGAAGATTTGCTGTCACATATGTCAGGCTCAGTCTCCTACATCGCAATGGTTTGGAGATATTGAAGAAAAACTGCTGTCCATTTACTTTTTTCCATGAGTGTACCAAGTTTCAGGTCAATAGCCGCAGCAGTTACGAAATGTGCCACCAGAAGGCAAAATTCTGAACTTTGACCTCCGTCATATGTCCGTGACGTTGAAAAGTAGGTCAAATCAAAAACCCGTTACGTTATGTATCCTCATTAGATATACCTAGGAGGATCGGNTGGGGATAAGTGTCCTAGGGGGTAAATGTCTGGGGGGTGAGTGTCCAGGGGGTGAATGTCCAGGGGCTAAGTGTCTGGGCCAGGGGGTAAATGTCCAGGGGGTGAATGTCCTGATACCAGCTCTGATGATTGGCAGGGCATTGATTAGAGACCATATTTGGATTACGTAGCCCAAAACCTCCATTTCGATAGTTCGATATCGAGAATCCGTCCAGAAATATGGAAGTTATGAACATTTAACGATGTCTGCGGTTGTGGTAAAAGCCCTCTTTTTTAGGGAAACTTCATCTTGGCTACCAAGGCTTGTGACATCGCTCCGCCCTCCGACTACGCTCGCACAAACCCTTGGCATCTTTCGCAGTCGTCACCTGTATTTCATTTGCTGTTCTGTTATCACCCCTCAGTTCAATATGCATTGGTACCATCACATTTTACCGCTCGTCAATAGATGGTCTGGTTTGTACTGTAGCTCCACAGCTGGAATTTCTATATACATGTAGTATAGTGGTATGAGATCATCAGGGGCGGTCCTTGCGGGCGATAATGGTACTAGTGGGTCTTCGCCCATACGTTTCACAGTTCGCCTCAATTCGACTAGAATACGGGCCAATAGGGCCATTTATAGACGACAGGCAAAAATCCACATGCGATCGGATCGAATCCGATTGTGGTTGACATGGGGTCCAATTTGTAGTCCAATGTGGATTTAAAATGGACCGCCAATTTTGCTGGTCCCGAATCCACATTCGACCGCATAAAGGTCGCCGTACACGGTAAATTTTTGTTCCTACGAAATATTTCGTAAGATTTCTCATCCAGTTTTATTGGAAGGAAATATTTCGCATCCCGCCGTAGATGATCCCATTTATTTCCTATGAAATATTACGTTGCAGCGTAAATGTTACCATTACGTTTTTCGCCTCCCTTACTCCAGAAATGTCGGAACCCCTGCCTTCCTTTGATGTCTGGGGGTGATTCCAAACATCCTTGAGTCGGGTAATTAACCCCTCAAGTGTTATAATCCCCCTAAGTGGTTCTCTGCCTGACCAACAGAAAAGCCTCAAGGAGTTACCTGAACGAATTGAAAATGTTTGCAACGGTATTCCTAGGATTTGGTACATGTACATCAAATTTAGTGTTTGAGTTCCTAAATTCGACCTTAATATAAGCATTTTAGACCAAAAACGTTTCATTTGAAACAAGCAGTTCAGCTTTTGCCAGAAATGCGCACCCTCCAAAATACAATGGTCCCTGTTCTCTCTGTGGCTAAATCACTATGTCAACACTGAGCTCAGTGGGGGTAAAATCTGTTCATTGGAAGAGACTCACAGCTTAACCACCCCCAGTTAATCCTAATTGTTGGTCAATAAACATTCATTGTTGAAGTGCTGGCTATTTCTGCCAGCCAGAGTAAAGGTGGCCAGAAACCTCATGACTGTGTGTGACGAAAAATATGACACAGTCACGGGATCATATTTTTTGTAGGATTGACCTATTACATGCGGACAAAGGGACACAAAGCGTCAGTTGTACACGATGGGAATTATTCCCTATAGCATTTTATTGTACAAGAAAAATAGGACAGAACCTATTTGTGGGTTTTGTCCTATACGGCAAAAATTGGACGATGTTTCCAATCATACACGGTAAAATAAATTCCTACAGAATTTTCGTTGGAAAAAAATGAACCCTGTACGGCGGCCTTTAGACCACATTGGACCACATCGTATAAACGCAAATGAGACCCGATTCCGGATTCATCCTACCTGCGCGCATGCGCATTGATGTGGCTTTTCTACCTCCACTGACCGCACTCGCTGTTTAGAGTTCCACAAGGGTAATTTGAAGTTGGAATGTAACCAGATTAACAAGCGTGTGTAAACGCTACCCAAAAACTTCGAATTTGAATGTGTTTTTTGGGCTTGTCGTCTAAACGGCCCTAATGAATTCACTGATACGAAAAAAAGAAAGTGTATATATTCTAATGAGATGCTTTATTGAGCGATATGCACTCACGGGAAGGTTAGAAATACGTCAATACAGCGGAAATAAAGGTGATTGTAGGACCACACGTCACGGCACTTCAGGTCAGCTGGAAAAAAGAACGGGGAGAGCACGTTACTGTGTTTGCATCCAAATAGAAACCTGCAGAACTACCGCCACTGAGAGGCGCTATGAGCGGTTGTAGCTTTCTTCGACGTCTCGTCCCTGTTGCCCTGCGTCAAGGACGTCGTGACGTGGCGTCATTACGTAGCTTTCCTCGGTTTTGACGTCTTCGGTACAACCGCCCGCAGCGCCAACCTGTCGGAATAAAAAGTTATGCGAGTTCCACATTGTGGACTCCACTGCCGCAAGAAGCCGCCTGTTAGGGGTTCTAGAACGTCACAAAATTTGACGTCAGACGCAAGCTATGCATGGCCTCCAGGTCATTATGGATGACGTCTTGGCGTGCATTTCTTCCCAGTGACATCAAATTTCCTGACGTTGTAGGACCGCTAACGGGTGGTGGCCTCTAACGGCAAGAAAGGTTCCCATTGTAAAAGAGAAGAAATAAGCCATTGCTGTGGGAGGCCTATGATTGCAAAATACCGCAGTTAGTCAATCCTTTGGGTTCGTTTAAGGCCGCCGTACCGTACACGATACATTTTTTTCCTAAAAAATATTTCGTACGATTTCTCGTCCAATTATTTTGGAATGAAATATTTTGCATCCCGCCGTAGGTAATCCCATTTATTTCCTAGGAAGTATTACGTTGCAGCGTGATTGTTATTGTGTGTGACGAAAAATATGACCCCTTCACGTGGTCATGTTTTTTTGTAGGATTGACCTATTACGTGCGGACAAAGGGGCACAAGGCGTCAGTTGTACAATAATCTGCTATCAAGGCGTACACGACAGGAATTATTTCATTAAGCATTTGTACAAGAAAGATAGGACAGAACCTATTTGTGGATTTTTTCCTATACGACAAAAATGCGACGTTTCCCGTCTTACATGGTAAAATAAATTCCTACAAAATATTTCGTTGGAAAAAAATGTATCGTGTACGACGGCCTTTATGCAAAATTTCTTTCGTACAAAATGTCTGTTGGGCAATAGGCTTATAGCACTTACTTTTTATAATCCTTCCGTCCCTCCTACACATATAACGAGTGTTCCCCTCGTACTAATTCCTTATTTGGTCCACCCTCTTCTTGTCCGGTTTCTGGCACGTAGCTTTAAAAAGAGGTTAGAGGTAGCGTAGTTAGTTCTCGGAACTGCGAAACGATTACTGTGAAGTAATGTGTAGGTGGCGCTGAAATCAAAGTGATGTGTCCTTCAAACATCACGTGCCGACTGAATTCTATCTATTGGTATCAGCGTCGAACAATTCCGCTGAAAGCCCCATCTGACAGAAGGAATTTTGTGAAGGCAAGTCTTTGCTGCTTTTTTATTTTTTGCATGATTTCATTCAAAATTATTATATCACTACTGCGTTCTTCATTTTACTCATCGAGGTCTTTCATAATAAATAATAACTTCAACTATTCCGTGTAGAAATGTGTTTTGGGGGCACTTTTATCAAAATTATGTTGCCCCTGTTTGCAACACCTTTGACAGAGTATATTGAACCCAATGGTCATGCTGGCCGGGCATGCTGGTTGATAAACATCAATGGTCATTGAATAGTTTGCGGAATTGACAGGGTGCCAACAGGTTGTAATTTGTCAACTACCAGGAATCCAATGAATTGACACTGCCTGTTATGGACATTGACCCTACATGACAAACACGACCTTAATCCAAGATCAGGTTTTCTTCACTCATTGTGAAAGAGAAATGACAACTTTTAGCTTTCATTCACCGCCACAACTCACAATAGTGCAGAGGCCTGTGTCAAAGGTGTGGCACACGTGGGCAAAAATATTTTGATAAAAGTGGCCCAAAATCACATTTCTACCCAGAATAGTTGAAATCATAGGATATATTGTGAAAGGCCCCGATGAGCAGAACACAGTGATATAAACATTTTGAATGAAATCATGCAAATTAAAAGTAGCAAAAATATGCCTTTACAAAATCCCTTCAGTACAATGCGGCTTTCAGCGGATTTTTTTCGACGTTGATATCATTAGATAGCCAGGAAAATTTGCTACTATATATATTGAGACCAATTTCCTCTACCCCATTTGTTTGGAGATATTCAAGAAAAACTACTGTCCATTTATTTTTGGCCATGAGTGTACCTTGTTCCTTTGCAAGGGGCAAGTAAAAGACCCGTCCTTTAGTAACTTGAGGTGGCCACTTCCTTACTTTAAATATTTACGGCCAATAATGCTATGCCTTCAGCCCTGATGGAAAAATCTATTGTAATACGTGGGTGGCAATATTTTGTCTTCTGATCCTCGCGTAACTTTGTCAACATTTTCATTAAAATGCTCATACTGCCCGCTTCCACTTACGCTACAAATGTCCCAAATAGCCCGAATTGGAAATTCTCGAAATTCGTGGTTAATCACTAGGTTGAAAAATACATGTACTGTATGCCGAATGTCAATAATGGGACAAGAAACAAGCACGTATTGCCACAAGATGGCAGCAATGTTCTAGCGGACCAATACAGATGAAAATCAACGTGACTGTGGTGCTCTATCAAGAAGGAATGGGTCCGCTATATGCATTGAATTAGGCGATACCGGTAGTGACACCTATTGACAACTCTTATTTAAGGTACGACTCTTACGAATATTCGTGGCCGATTCGTGACAAATTCGTACCGTATATGATTACAATATACATTCGGGGCATTCGGGCCTGTTTCGGGATGTTTTCGGTGTGAGTCCGTAAATTTGATGGAGACAGAAATGGCCAAGAATAGCCCAGAATGCAAAAGAATCGATTATAAAGCTGTTACGGACGATAAGAAAATGTTACCGGTACGAAGTGTTTACCATACAACTACGAATTCGAAATTCATGAACCCTTCCACAAAAGTTTTTGACAAACAAAAACGTTTTGTGGGGACTCGATGAACTCACGCGAACTGCACGAATGTTCAGGAATCAACTAAGAATCATTTAAAACGTTTGAGAATTATCTACGAAGCCGGCAAATTTACGATTCGGGATGATTGGGGATATTCGCAGCGTAAGTGAAAGCGCGGCATTAAAGATCTACATGTTTGAGTATATAAATATATATATTTAAGTCCTGGGCCCTGATCCCAAATTTCCCAACAATCGCGGATGAACAATTTGACCGTGTATGCAGACCATAAGGGTACTCACTGCAAATTCCAGTCACGACGGTTTTCAGGAAATACGGCAACTCCTTAAAGTCATTGACACGCAACACGTGCACCTTTTTGGGTTTACTGGCCAGCATCCGAAGTTCATTGACATTTATCACCCCTGGTTTGCCAATCCCAACGGCAACAACAGTGTACTTCTTCCGATGGAGTTGCCGTGCAATGCTCTGTAATTGAAAGCGAATTTATCAAAACTAGGCAATACCCACCGCGTTCAGTGGGGGAAGTGCTAAATTCATGCGAGACGCATCACGTCATTCGGAGCGCTTGGGGCAAGTACTAATAGTAATAGGTAGTTTTAGCAAGCTTACGTTTTACATTTACGATTACGATTTAACGACGTCATGACGTCATTACAGAGTGAAGTGACGCCTTGTGACGCGATGGTGCGTCATCGGACGCAAAATGCTTTCCGTGTATGATAAAATGTTGTCGATGTATCCCATGTTTGTCCGGCTCTCAAAGACACATAGGTCCACCATTTTATTTGTAATCTTCACTACAACTTGGACATTTACCCATTATTAGGTGTGTGTGTCAAATTGAAAGCGATTTATTTGATTACAAACGTGAAAGATTTGACGTTGATTAAATCGTAAGTTTCTTACGTGTAGCAAGCGGCTTGCGCGTAAAAAACTCCCGCATAGCCGACGTCATGACGTTTTCAAATAGTAATCGTAAATGTAAAACGTAAGCTTGCTAAAACTACCTAATGACATCATTTCGTTACGTGACGTTACCGACGACACGGATGACACGACGTAAATCTTGATGACGTCGTGATGTTAAAAGGCGTAAACAACATTTTTTTGAGACAGCCTTACTAGTTCAGTTTGAATTTGACCTTGACATTGACATCAAATAATCAATGTATAATGCATAATCTGAAAGAACATAAGTGATAACCCCATAAGGAGGAAGGTCTTAGGCTTCTTCCTGCACCTGTGGAGTTATTTCAGATTATCAAATTTACATATCAAATATCACCATGATATCACTAAATATCATGTGACCTGCAAACTCCAGGTAGACAATTTTTGTGGCAATAACATCCTTGTGTGACTATGATGGGGTAACGCAAAGTTGTAGTCGCTATCTGCACGAGATCCTAAGATATCTCAAAATGTCAAATTTTATATCAAATGAATGTGAGAGCCTACTGACCCTGGAGATGAAAACTGATGATTCCAGGAAGTTGCCCCGATCCATTACATGTGGATGGAACTTAATAGAACTGTTACTGGCCTAGGAGCCAAGTTGTCAGAGCTTCGCAGAAAGGGGCGTGCAAAATACCAACTTTTGACATATCAATATCACCATGACCCACATGTCTGTAACATATGTAACAATGAGCTCATCGTGTAGCCAGAATCACGTTACGTTGGGTGACTTATTTTCAGGGCTGTAGCTGTTGCAGGAGCCGAGTTACAGGCCGGACAGACACACAGATGGACAGAGAGACAGACGGACGGAGAGACAGACACCACGACCAACTACTGTGATGGTTTCCGATCTTGTTGATCGGAAACCATAACAAACTCATCTCAAGTTTTAATATGATACTAGAGTCATTTGGCTGTCAGGTTGGTGTAACGGAAACATCGCAGGCGCGGTCCAGGGGGTCTGGACCCCCTGCTGCTCGCTCAGGCCATAGATTTTTTTACCCATATCACATCAAGCGAGCACAAAATGACAGGGAGAGGGGCATGTAGGTGAAGGGTCTAGCGGGTTCTCGAAACGTCAGACCCCTGCTCTGATATGGATGTAGGACACCCTATAATAAGCCCATTAATTCAGGTGTCGCAAATGTGACCAGGTTCACTCAGTCAAGACGTATTCAAGGCTGAAATGCTGGGAAATGGCGTCTTCAGTGTGCAGATTTTACAAAATTTCCTATGCGAGGAGGAACCCTCTTGCGCCCCCTCCGGCTCCATTACCAACGACCCTCGATCACCCCCT
>NMRB01000552.1:82218-100838 GCA_002633025.1 Notospermus geniculatus
TTTTTAAGATGGGGATTTGGCCTAGTGGTTTAAGGCGTGCTGCCCCTTAGTGCTGGCGATTGATGCCTCATGCGAGGGTCTGTGGGTTCGAATCTGGTAGGAAGCAATGTCTTTCACCTTAGAAACCCGATTTCTATTTCATATTCTACACTTGTATCTCCTTTATATGTGACCCCTTGTATAACATAAAACTGTTTGGGTTCGGAGATTGTTTGGACTACTCGCAGGGTACTGATGGACGCATCGTTTAAACACGGGCCATTGAACCATCTTTTTTAAGATGGGGATTTGGCCTAGTGGTTTAAGGCGTGCTGCCCCTTAGTGCTGGCGATTGATGCCTCATGCGAGGGTCTGTGGGTTCGAATCTGGTAGGAAGCAATGTCTTTCACCTTAGAAACCCGATTTCTGTTTCATAGAATACCGTGTCAAATGTGAATATCAAATTCACTGTTTTTGCCACAAGCGACTAAAGCAAGTTGTGTATCTGTCAGCTCTTATACTATTGGCACCGTATGACACTAACCTTGACATTATCTGTGGCCTTCCCGTCCGTCAGCACCACGATGGTCACCTTCACACCCTTCCTCCCCTTCGCCTCCGCCAGCTTATTCGCTAGGTACAGCGCATATCCTGTCTTGGTATCCCCTTTGTTGTATTTTAGATCCTCGATTGCGGTCTCCAGACTTGTTCGATTATTGTGATCGCCGAAGTTGAACGCAACCTTAGTGTGTAACCAAGAAGAATACTGGACCAGTGCAAACTGAAATTGACAGAGCATTTCACTATTCATAAAAATAACTGGCAAAAGAAATATCGTTGGGTGATATTCAAGGTGCATATTTTGTCAGCCCCTCTGCGATTGGTTCAGCAGCAGCTTGTACGCCGGAAATCCAGAATTAGGGATGTCTGATTGGATGATAAGGTCCACTCAATGATGAGCCCTGATAGCCTATTGGTTATCATGTCCGCTTTGCAAGTGGCAGGTCCCGGGTTCGAATACAGCCCGGTGTGACAGGAATCAGTGTCCTAGGAATGCAGATCCGCCAAACAATAGCCCGCTATTAAGGTTATATTCGAATGGTCATGGTCTTGGTCCCTCTAGCCATATATTCTAATCCCTCGCTGAACAATAAGACCGGACTTTGATTCCAGGGGGAGTGTGATTCCTTTCACTCCGTGCCAAATGGGATTTCATTCCCGGCTCTTCAGTCCATCGCACGGGACAGTAAGCCATGGTGCCTTGTACCTTGTGTCCCTCCAAGGGCAAGTAAAAGACCCCATCCAAGTGAGGAACATGAGTAGCTTGTGATGGCCTCCTCCGTACGTACCAGGGCCAATAATAGGGAGTTTAAGAAATCAAACGATAAACGTTAACTTTACGACAACGTTATTTTCCATACTGCAAATTCACCAGATTATATACTGTATAATATGACTTATCCGGCCACCACGGCCAACCTGCGAACTACGCGAATTATTGACTATACACGATCCAGGCCAAGTTATGAAAGGCCTAGTCAGGGTTACATGTTGAATGGAAATCGTCTTACGCCTGGTGAGCATCGTAATGGATATCCCGCGGTGAGGGTCAGTTTCACTTTTGTCAAAACG
Source organism: Notospermus geniculatus (assembly GCA_002633025.1). Classification (NCBI taxonomy): domain Eukaryota; kingdom Metazoa; phylum Nemertea; class Pilidiophora; order Heteronemertea; family Lineidae; genus Notospermus; species Notospermus geniculatus. Next base: position 83,830 of record NMRB01000552.1, read on the forward strand.
AATTGACCACCAGTACGATTTGTAAATGGTGTCAATTAAACATCGGCCTACTGTGGAATAAAACTGCGGTCTGCCCTTGAAAAGAAACTCACAAGTGATGTGTTACCCTAACTAGGCCTTTCATAACTTGGCCTGGATCGTGTATAGTCAATAATTCGCGTGGTTCGCAGGTTGGCCGCGGTGGCCTGATAAGTCATATTATACAGTATTGCATTTTCGGTACAAGAATAACGTTGTCGTATTAAAGTTAACGTTTATCGTTTGATTTCTTAAACTGGGGAGGTTTCGAAATCAAACGATAAACCAAAACTTTACGACAACGTTATTTTTCATACTAACACATTAACACATTAACCAGATTTTGCATTGCATTTTCGGTACAAAAATAAAGTTGTCGTTAACGTTTACGTTTATCGTTTGATTTCGAAACCTCCCTACTCCCTAATGCTATAGCGTCGGCCCTGATGGAAAAATGAAATACAAACACAAATACTCAATGATGCTGCTATTCCCAATCTAGAATTTTAACTTCTGATACAAGAGCTAGAGAGTCCTCATGGACTTCTGTGGGCTTACCCGAACGCCGTCTTTTCCTAAAACCTTAAACGCTCTAGTTACCCTGATGACGAACGCTTTGAGCTTTTCGAAATTCTCCACACCAATACTTGTGGAACTGTCAACAACGAATATGACCTCTGCTTTGTAGTTGTCGGGGCAACCTGGGAAGGAGGATGAGACTTATCTGCAAGATTGTACACTCCAATAAAATCCCGAAAGAGGGCCTAAAACCCTGACTATGAATGACAACGACAACTTGACATCACATGGGATGCTCCCAGACTATGGGTGATATGAATAAAAATAAGTAATAACTTTTACTCCAGTTTTTGAAGTATTTACTGGTGACTATATGAATAAAACAGGAGTAATTACTAAAAGTACTTACTTGTAGCTACTACCAATAAGTATTAGTTAATACTAGTGCAGTAGTTACTTCAAAAACAGTAAATACTGCCGAGGATATGAATAATCAGCAATATTAATTTCGGTATGGTGAACCATGGATCAGACGAGTAAAAACTAGTCGGGCAGAAGTGATTACTTTGCAGTAAAAGCAACAGTTTATTCATATGAATTCAAGTGTTCACTTCTACTTGGAGTAAAAACTTGGAACTAGTTACTTTTACTTCTAGTAACTACTATCACCCTATGATAAGCCTTCACCCATTGATTCCAAGGTGTTAGCAACTTGCATATCGATTGGCTTCTGCACTCATCACACTGAGATCAGTACGTTCTTTAAAATGTTGCCGAACGGGCTCAGACTGTGCGAACGGAGCGGACGTAGTGGCAACATTTTTGCAGTCATTTAAAGTTCACCTGTCTGTGGTGAGCTCTTTTGAGTACTCCAATCACTCAAAGCTGTTTTCTTCTTGGGCATATGGGGAAGAGGATAAAAACACAACTTGATTGACAGCTTGGATTCAATATGGACACTATTTTTTTTAAATTTTAAATCGTGATATCAAGTGAGGGTGACATGACAATTATATAATAATTCATGGCACATGACTCTTACAAATAAGTTAAGAACACAAAGAAAATCAATGAATAGGCTCAATTCAACAGCAAAAAGGGAACTTAAAGGTGCAAATTCAATAGTAGCAAAGGGAAACTTAAAGGTACAATGACCCAGCTTAATATTCAACAGTCCCACCTATTTGACGTTCAAATAACAATGGCACATGGAATTGATTTCACTCACAACAATCTGTTTCACGAACGTCATGTAATTTGACGTCACACATAAGAAGTACACGCCATGACGTCATCCATAACGTGGAGGCCGCCAGTAGGTGAAATTTCCTGACGTTCTTGGACCGCTAACAGGCAGCCTCTAACGGCAGTAGTAAAGGCCTGAACCCCCACTGTCGCGTTTTTCCGCCGCGGTTTCAACACTGCCCGACAAATCCTTTGTTATTTTCTGGGTCCGCTGCCTTTTAACAAAGCAGTTTCTGCCGGTGCGTTTTTCCCGCTGCGCGAAAACGCGTCAGTGGGTTCAGGCCTTTAGGGCCGTCCGTCAACCAAGAGAAAATGAACAGATCCCGTTGTGTTTATGTCGTTTGTTTAAAGGGGTCCTATAGTCAGCATTCTGTTAGGCCCATATCACTGTGGTCATTCATCACAGGTGGCGCTAGCAGTGGACAAACTACTCACCTTTGCTTTTAGCATCAATATCTCGTACCCCTAAGAAGGAATAGAAGAGGTTATAGTATAAACCTAAGATGAATACGTATACCTCTATTAGGGTAATGGAAATAGGTCAGCTTTAGGCTTGTCTTGTGTTTGACGCCCAACTACCTGTGCAACACGCTGCGAAAAATAAGCCTGCTTAAGGCCGCCGTACACGATACATTTTTTTCCTAAGAAATAGTACCATTTCTCTTCCAATTGTTTTGGAAGGAAATATTTCGCATCCCGCCATAGATGATCCCAATTATTTCCTAGGCAATACTACGTTGCAGCGTGAATGTTATTGTGTGTGACGAAAAATATGAGCCCGTCATGGGGTCATATTTTTTTGTACGATTGACCTATTACCAGACTGGGCCGTCACGCGGTACCGTGATTCGCGCTTTACCGTGATTTCGTGGTGAAAAGAGGAAGTGGATTGAATGTGGCGCAACCGCACAACTGCTCGCCGAGCATGGTGGGAATGGTGGTCGCGCTGCAGCGTGATATCACGGGGCAGTTGAAGTCAACGTTTTACAATGGTTTACTTGTGAAGATTACAACAACAATCGCGGCTAACCGAGACCACCCGAAGATTAGAGACTTTAGCACGTCTAATTTCAAAAAAGCGTCAATCGTTTAAAAAAAGCGTCATTTTGAAATGACCTGTCCAAATGCAATCTCTATCATCTTATCTACATACCTGAACTGAATTTCAGGCTTTGCAGGCGTTTATGGCGCCGAAAATGGCATATAATGCAGGTAGGCATGACAGGCCTGCCATTACGGCTGTCAAGGTAAATTTCGGTCGAAAATTGCCTGTAAAATCTTTAAACGTGAGTATGACATAGTGAATTCTGGCTTGTTTATTGACAAAAACTGTATAAATTTACGGTGAGAAGTTTCCGTCCCCTCCACGCAGGATTGTAGGTGTTTTCTGCCGAAACAAATATTGTATTTTGTATAATCATTGCGCGGTTGGGCGCGACAAAGTCACGTGCACGTTTCCATCACGGTACCGCGTGACGGCCCAGTCTGATTACATGCGGACAAAGGGGCACGATGCGTCACTTGTACAATAATATGCTAGCACGGCTACACGATAGGAATTACTTCCTATAGCATATTATTGTACAAGAAAAATAGAACAGAACCTATTTGTGGATTTTTTCCTATACGACAAAAATGGTACGATGTTTCCGTCACACACGGTAAAATAAATTCCTACAAAATATTTCGTAGGAAAAAAATGTACGTGTTCGACGGCCTTTCCACCCTATATTAACCGGACCTCATAATATTTACTTGAAAATTATATCCCTTGATATAATTGTTACTTTTAAGTGAAAAAATCATTTTGGCTGCTTATTTCAATTTTTGGCACAGTATGACCTACTTTTCCAGTTTGTAGCAGATCTGCTACATTGGATAAAGGCACTATAAGCCCACACATGATTATTATTATTGTTGTTGTTGTTGTGGCGGTGGCGGTGGCGGTGGTGGCGGTTGTTGTTGTTGTGGTTGTGGTTGTTGTTGTTGTGGTTGTGGTGGTGGTGGTGGTGGTTGTTGTGGTGGTTGCTGTGGTGGTTGCTGTGGTGGTGGTTGTTGTTGTTGTGGTTGTTGTTGTGGCGGTGACGGCGGCGGCGGCGGCGGTGGTGACGGTGGTTGTTGTTGCGGTTGTGGTTGTGGTTGTTGTTGTGGTTGTTGGTTGGTTGTTATTATTATTATTATTTATATAGAAACGTTTGGGTTAGTTTTGTAGGTCTTCTTCTGTTATACAGAATGTGTACTCAACGACATAACGAAGAAATTTGTTACCAAAATGAGAATGATGAGGCAGGTGGCCGAATCATCTTCTTCTGTTTACAGCGTCATCTCTTTCTCCTCCTCCCTCGTCCTTGGAGCCCTTCCGCCCCCCCCCACAGTTTGGCCCTCCCGAGAAGAAACACTCTACAAATTCTTACCCTGGAGAAGGACCACCGCAACCAAAATTGCTAGCAAGTGGAAGGAAATCATGATGGCCGAATAAACTGATGAGGGATTCAATACAATGGATGCCTTTCTTTGGTCTTTGATTGGAATATGATATCAAGTCACTGAAAAACAAACATTTACAAAATCAAAGTCATGACATTAGAGTGTCTATGTTGCTATAATCTTCCTGGAGTATTGACGGTGGAGTCAGAGGTGATTGGATTTGGTCAGAGGAGTCTGTTTGATGACGTCACTGCAGGAATTTGCATAATGAGCATGCATTTTGTGTTGTAATGGACTTACGCAAACTATTCATGTGACAGAATCAAGTCAGAAATTTGTCAATTAGTAAATATGAAAATGAAAATGAACTTTTTCTTCACATTGGATGGCTCAGATTTCATTTCATTTATCCCGAGCTGCAATAACATCGCGCATAAATTAGCATTTTCGACCTTGGCTAGTTCCTTTCTGTACGGGAAACAACACTGACATTTTCACTCACATATTCCAAGATATCGTCCAAACTACTCATTATGAATTTGATGAACAAAACAAACTTTTTTATGTCAATTTGTGTATTCTATAGACTTCAGTAATAACCTGTGTAGTCAATTTTAGCTCACCTGTGAGCTTTTGTCGTCCTGCGGTGTCCGTCGTCCGTCGTCGTCGTCGTCCGTTAGCAGGGCACCTTTCGTAACCGCTGTGGCTATTGATCTGAAACTTGGCACATATCCTACCCCTAGGTCAGATGACCTATGACACCAAGTTACGTCCGATTCGCTTCTTGGCTTGGCCACTAGGGCCCACAATTTCAAAGTTGTTTTAACGCTAAAATGCATCATAAAAAGAAAAAACAGTGTTTTTAGGAAAAATCACAATTTAGAACTTGTTTCAGTTTTAAAACGCTCCGACGAAAACACATTTTTACTTTCATATTTTCCAGAGGGTTTTAACGCTAAAACATATTTTAAATCTCCCTTAAAAAGTGGTTTAGCTAGAGCAAGGTAGGGGCATGTCTAACTCCCTGTTGGCTTGTCTTGCCACAGTGACGGACTCCGGTGTTATGTCTGCCAGTGTTTCTGAGGGTCAGTGTGACCCCCCTGTTGTTTGGGAAGCGCTGGCAGACAGATCGACATGCTTTTTCTCTCTGTGTCCCTTATTGTCAGGTCAGGAGTGGAACACTCACAGATAGGGAACACTAGCAAATGTTACACCTGGCCCATATTTTCAAACCATTTTTACTCTAAAATGCATTTTATTCTAGCACTTGCAGGCCGCAAGATCCATTTTAACATTTAAAACGCTGCTAAAACAACGTTTTATCTTAAAGCACTTTTTAATGCTTCTTACGTTAGAACAGATTTTTGTTAAAACTGGTTTCGGATAAAACAGCTTTGAAAATTTGGGCCTAGATGGCCAAAACCCAAAACACAAAAAGTGCAATAACTCCTGAACTAACAATAAACGGATCACCTCCAAATTTTTATCATAGGTGTATCTAATTAGGATACATAACATATATCGGGTGTCCCAAAAAAAGTGAACCGCTTTTTGACAAGTATTTTCTCAGCGATAGATAAACCGAATTCATTGGAATTTTTCACAGAGTAACCTCAGGGTACCATCAACAAGTCTGCAAAATATCTAAGAGATGTGTCACACATTGTGCGAGTATTGTCAAATTCAAAACAGGATGTCAAAAAATCCAATATCAGAGCTAATGCAATGTGACCTTCATCATGTTCACGCAGGTGTTGACATGCTGTTTTTAATTTGACAATGCTCGCATATTTTGCGACCGATCTCCTAGATATTTCGCAGACTTGTTGATGATACCCTAAGGTTACTCTGTGAAAAATTCCAATGAATTCGGTTCATCTGTCGCTGAGAAAATACTTGTCAAAAAAAGCGGTTCACTTTTTCTGGGACACCCGATATAACGGGTTTTTGATTTGACCTATTTTCAAGGTCACAGAGGTCAAAGTTGTACAAAAGTAACGAACCTGTCACAGTGTGGCATTATTTCACTGAGCAAGTTCATATCTTGCATAAACATGTATGAGAGGGGTACCTACAAAAATACCGAGTTTCGGCGCGATTGCACGTCCGATATGGCCACTAGGTGGCGTAGCCTGAAAATCATCTAAGTGCTATAACTCATGAACGGCTTGACCCTGAGTGCTCAATCATGATATGTACCTCCCAGCCTTATTTGACTTCCAATATGGCTGCCAGGTGGCATAACCCGAAAAACATCAAAGTGCTATAACTCAGCAATGACTTGACCTAGACTGCTCAAATTCGATACGTGGCTCCCTCTAGTCTATACGTGTATATAAAGTTTCGGCCCATTCGGACATCCAGTATGGCCACCAGGTGGCATAACCCGAAAATCATCTAAGTGTTAAACTCAGGAACGGCTTGACCTAGATTGCTCAAACATTATGGCCCATATTTTCTAAGCTGTTTTAACGCTAACGCTAAAATGCATTTTAAAAAGACAAAACAATGGCCCACATTTTCAAAGCTGTTTTAACACTAAAATACATTTTAAAAAGATGAAACACTGTTTTTAGGAAAAATCATATTCTAGAACTTGTTTTAGTTTTAGAACGCTCCAACGAAAACACATTTTTTCTTTCACATTTCCCAAAGGGTTTTAACGCTAAAACGTATTTTACATCTCCCATAAAAAGCGTTTTAGCTAGAGCAAGGTAGGGGCATGTCTAACTTCCTCTTGGCATCTCTTTTATCACAGAGACAGGCTCAGGTGTTATATCTGCCAGTGTTTCTATAGCCGTTTTTACACTACGCAGAATTTTGGCCCGGATGAACCGTGCCGTGCTCGACCCGGGCCAGGCCCGGCTCAGAAAGAGCATTTTACCCCATTTACACTGCACCATGATAACCGCGCCAATATCTGAATCGCCGGCTCTCCTTTCTGTGGAGGTTCGAAATCTCCGTCATTTTCAATATGGCTGCGCCCATGATCATTCGCGGCAATGACGTATTGATTTCAAGGCCGACAAATGAGCATGCGCATTCACTAAAGGCGAGTCATTCAAGTGGGCCGAGCCCAGTAGCGTGTTTACACTGTGCAGTTTTCCAGCGGAACCGTGCTCGACCCGGGTCGAACCCACCTCCTGTTGGGGGGTTCGGCCCGGATGAAAGTAGCACCGTGCCGAGCCCAGTTGTGCCGNGAATGAACGTTTCCGTAAGCAGGAAGCTCTCGTGTGCGCCAGGCTTAACGCATTTACCTTTGCCCATGACGTCAACAACCCATGACGTCGGGCCTAAGAACGCAGCGTCACCACGACGTCGAGCATGACGCTGCAGCGTCACTCGCGGCAGCGGGGTTTTCGCTGACGTCATCTCATCTCGGATCAACTGTGACGCCACGCACAGTACACACGTTTCAGGTCCTCTGGCCAATCAGCGATCGAAATGAATTTTTGCCCGGTGCCATGAGTAGGCCTACCCGTATTTCGCGGAAAATAACACGCACATTTGTCTGAAATCAATAGGCCTAACATTTCGGCTAAATGGTCATGACCCGACAAGTTTACCAATTGTGAAATTTAGTAGTTTTGAAAACAATAACCCCGCTCTTGGCTGCCGCGAAACACGCAATCGCACTGTAAAGCCGTGAACATCTACATCATACATGTAGGCCTAAACTGTAAATGACGCATGTTCAGATCAGTCCCAATATCATCAGTTTCTACATTGCCCTAACATATTTACACAATTCATCAGTGAATTTTCAAAGGCGGTCTTCAAATTGACTCAAAAGTCAATTTCTAGTTTCCAAAGGGTTTTTATAACGCTAAAACATATTTTAAATCTCCCTTAAAAAGCGTTTTAGCTAGAGAAAGGTAGGGACATGTCTAACTTCTGTTGGCTTGTCTTGTCACAGCGACAGACTCGAGTGTTATATCAGCCATTGTGTCTGTGGTTCAGTGTGTCCCCCTTATTGTTTGGGAAACGCTGGCAGACAGATCGGTATGTTTGTGTGTCCCCAATTGTCAAGTCAGGAGTGGAACACTCACAGATGTTACACCGGGCCCATGTCTTGAAACGGTTTTAACGCTGAAATGCATTTTATTCTAGCACTTGCAGGCCTACGGTACTGCCGCAAGAAATTAATCATCTCCACCATGTAACACCTATAGTGGTGTTTACGCAATACATGTTTCCCACGAACCGCACGTTTAAACACATTTTAACGTTTATAAAGGTGGCTGAATCACTGTTTCAGTAAGAAAAACATTTTATCTTAAAGCACTTTTTAAAATATGAATTTAAAATGTTTCTTACATTAGAACAGATTTTTGTTAAAATAGGTTTCGGATAAAACAGCTTAGAAAATATGGGGCGATATGTACACCCTTAGTCAAAAGTAAATAGACAGCGACTAAATTCAATGTTTCCTAATATGTAGCAGCGAGGCACAGTTTTTCTTTTTATTTCCATTGATCAAAATTCCTTTGGCACCTTTTTTCACGAAAGTTATCTTGCTGTCCGTTGAACTGATATTTTTGTTAAAGTTTCAATTTTTATCAAAAAAAGATTTTTTATTCGTGATTTGTTGGTGATCGCACCTATGCCGTCTTGAAGCGCATTTGTTTCTGAGTAGAATCTAGCTTTCGGATCCTGTGGATCTGAAGGGGGAACAAAGTGACAGAGGGACCTTTGCAGTGATTTTGTTCGGTTTGCGAAGTTCGATCTTCCACGAGCTCGTCCGTATTTTATACCGACCAAGTGTTGAATGTTCATCAGTTCTCCGTCACAAAGCACACTCTCGGGGGAAACCACATTGATTGCGTTGCATCATTATTATCGATTGTATTGTGCACTATGGTTTAGTTTTGAAAGGGCAAACATGCTTTGTGTTAGCTATCTGCGGTAATCGCATACAATAGGTCGGAACGTCATTCCGGCCTCACTTATGCCTTATTGTTATTCACATTATTGAAATTCCAAATGTTCGGTCAAATTGGCCAAGTATGAATAGCGATTATTTGTGATCCTGAACTTGCCGCTTCACAACTGGTTGATTATAAATGTGGTGTCAGATCGGCAACTGGAAAACCCTAAAATTGTTTGTAAGAAACCATCAATAAATCTGTATTTCAAAATATCATTGTGTCTGGAAACAGTAGAGCTGTAAAATGCTCAGGTTCTCGACTTTGCGAAGGCGATTATAAAAAACCTCATTTTTGATCAAATTTCAATCTTTCACCAAAAAGTCACTAAACTGTATACCTGGGTCATTTCGGTGGAAAGAGGTGCCGAAGCAGTTGTTATGAGTGAGTATAAAAAGAAAAAATGCATTTCATTAATATTAAAGAAATATTGGACCGTATTCACCAAGGGTGATCATCGCGCGATTAAGACTTAGACGCGTGTAACTTCACTAAATACACACATTTCCACCATGCTTTTGAAGAAGGTACACGCGTCTAAGTCTTAATCGCGCGATGATCACCCTTGGTGAATTCGGCCCATTGAATTTAATCACTGTCTATTTACTTTTGACTAAGGTTGTACCTCCCTCTAGATGACCTTTAGGCTTCCGTTACATAGAAGTATACGGTATACGAAAACACTGATTAACAAAGGCTTCCCGAGGATTCACGACCGTGAAGCCATTGTTCACCGGCGTTTTCGTATACCGTATACTTCAATGTAAAGGAAGCCTTACGTGCACGTCAAATTCTGGCCTGATCTGACATCCAATATTGCCGCCAGGTGGCATAACCCCAAATTCATCAAAGCCCTGTATTTCGGGAATGACTTGACACCGATTGCTCATGACTGATATGTACCTTGATCTGTCACAACACTATCATCTCCAACCGGGTAGGAAATGGTCCATGGACCATTTCATTGAATACAACTAGGTCTTTAAAATGAGATCCACTGGCTTAGAAAACATCAAGACAAGAAAAAAGAAAACAGGGCACAAAGTGTACACATGTAAGAACGAGCAACAATAAAATAGAAAATTCGGAAAAAAACCGAGTTTAGAAAAAAGAATGGGGCTTTGGAATTAATGTACACGTGTGACGGAAAAATATGTTAGAGCGATATTCCCCACTCCTGGGACAAAAATAACTGAAAGAAATTCTGTTTCAGATTTGGAGACAAAGAAGAAGAGAATTCTGAAATCTTACCTTGGTAGGACAGCACAGAAACTTTCTCTCCTGGTAAGTCCCTGCAAGTGAGGAGGCCTCGGCCTGGGATGGTTTTATATCTTCTTTAGACAGTTGACAGCCAATAATCATTTGGACCAGTGGCTTAACGATCGAAGTTTCACTTTATTGTTGCACCAACTGTGGCCATTGTAATTGCAGCTGTGTAAACACATTTTTCTCTTTTTCTCAGAAAAGACATCCTTCGCCAGCTGATAATTTACAATTTTTTGGAACTAAATTAAAACAGCTTTTTAATCATAAGCACCTAGGTATTAAATTGAATTATAGATTCTCGTGGAATGATCATATTGATGACATTATTATGAAATGCAGAAAAAGGTTGACTATTCTGAAATCTTTGAAATACTCATTGCCGCGCTCTGTTTTGAATACTTTGTATACTACGATGATAAGGTTATAATCGAATATAGTTGCGTTCTCTTTTATGGTGGGGATTCTCAGCTTACTGCTAAGCTCGAAAGAATTCAATACCAAGCAGGGGTTATTATTTGTGGGGCGCTGAAAAATTCTAGCTATGATAAGATTTTAACGGAACTGGCTTGGCCACGACTCAGCGAAAGGGCTTCTTTTCTGAAAGTGTGCGTCTTTTATAAAGCAATTAATGATCTCTCCCCAACTTACTTGTCAAACATGATTATTACTAGACGTCTGAGGGCAGGCGTTGGAATGCCACTTCGTCAGCGAATTAGTTTTTTACCTCCTTTCAGTAGAACAGAGCGTTATCGAGATTCCTTTATTCCTACATCTTGTCGCTTATGGAATAGTTTACTACTTGAATTGCAGAGTCTTCCTTCTTTGGCGTCATTTAAATTTCATTATAAGAAACGATTTTTGAAGTGGCCAGGTCCAAAACGTTACTTTGATGTTGGTGACAGGAGATTAAATACCGGAGAATCCAACTTACCTCGACGCGAGTGCATGTCATAAAAATTTTCCAAGTTCTAATAATACCGTAATATAGTAGGGGTAGCATAATGGTAAATGAAACAGCTTGTATTATACCTAAGGTGTTCCATCTACCATTATGCTACCCCTACTGTAAAACTATATTACGATATTATTAGAACTTACAAAATTTTTATGACCTGGACTCACGTTGAGGTAAGTTGGATTCTCCCGTATCTCACATACACAATTTCGCCTTGGCTTTACAACCTTAAACTTGGACCTCGCGATTCGTTCTATCTTAGATTCTCCTTTATGCCAGTGTCGTTCTGATTCTGAAACTTATTCTCATTTCTTTCTCCACTGCTCTTTTTATGATGTCCAGCGAAGAGTCTTTTTGGAAAAGTTTTCTGCCATACTTCAGTCGGTCAATATTTACCTGGATCAGTTATCTGATCAATCCATTATTCCGTCGGTATCTTCTTTATGACCTTGAACCTGATGTTACTGGACCTCGTAACCTCGATAGGATTAATTCCAGTCTATTTTTAATTGTGCAGACGTTTATAGAGAATAGCAAGCGATGGTTTTGGTACGTTTATTTTATCACATGTTCTGCCTAAATGTTAATCTGGCTGGAAGGGTAAATGTCGTCCTGGGTACATACAAAGATTACCCAGGATCTCAATCTTCACTAAACAATACCCTGGGTGTAGTTTCGGTAGCGGAACATCACCCAGCATCGTGATGACACCTGGATTCAAGGTTGTCTCGCCCGTGGTCACGTGACAGCCTGAAAAATGTCAAGAGCAGCTACACTCAACAAGTACCGCGGCGCGAGACCGCGAGATTCCACGGGATTTCTAAATGGGACTCGTTCCTAGGCACCGATTGTGGATGCTGGGTGATGACCGGCTGCCGAAAGTACACCCAGGGTATTGTTTTAGTGAAGATTGAGATCCTGGGTAATCTTTGTATATACCAAGAACGACATTTACCCTTTCAGCGTTAATCTGTGTGGTTGGGTATGAGCGCAGGGGGATTCTTCTTTATTTCTCTAGCACGTCACTTGTAAATATTTATGGAATATAATCCCATGTTGCCATTGTAAAGTATTCACCTGTAAGAGGGTAGCCATAATGTGCTTTGCACGCGGCACCCCGATTAACCTGGATAAAAAAATAAAAATAAAAACATTCTGTTTGCCCATTAATTTTTTTCTTACCAGGTGTTAAACCATAATTAGCCTCTTTGCTGCATGACCTTTTTTAATTTATTGAAACACGTACGAAGTAAAATACAAAATCATTACAAGCCTTGTGTAGAGAAGTTAAAGAATCTGTTTAAACCTAACCTCTCCTAGCTTGTGTTGGCCTAATAAACGTCAGAACACCTGCATTCTACAAATCAATTACAAATATTATTTAATTTTCAACTTTTAATTGGTTGAAAATTTAATAACAAATCTTACGAACAAAGCAGCTGAGTTTTCGTTTAACGTCAGAACAGGTGAATTGGTACAATCTCTTGACAAATCTAAACTTATTGTTGCAGAATAAGTAAGAACGGTCGAATATTCCGAAAACGCCCACCACAAATAGTTCGATTTTTCATGGTCCATCTTTTCCCTCAGTCGATGAAATACTGTATCCGATGTGTTTAGTGGCCGCGGCCGGGAACATCGTCGTGCCTAGATTTTTTTACTTATGCACGTTCCCGGCCACCAAGTAGAGCGCATAGGCGTAACAAATGTCATTGAAGCCTAACTTTACATAACCACATTGGTCAGAGGTCCCATGTCGAGTTTTCCTATAAATGAAACGCGATGAACTGCATGCTTCAGGGTCAAGCTTCAATAAATCTTGTTTCAATGAACTCGGTATGTCATTATGGTCCCCAGACATCACAGTCTGGGGACCATATTGTGATCTCTCGGTTCTGGTTTCTGTTATCTTCTTCCACCACAACTTTATTGCGAGTGTTCTGCAAAACGGCCGAATAACGGAAAAAAACAACCAGCATAATACATGTATAATCAAACTCAATTCCATCCATGGGACGTCACAAAAAACTTTTTGAAATTCGGGTCATTTGGATGTTTTTGACGTGTTTTTATGTCCGTAAATGCTGATTCGGCTGCTGATTCTCCCAAACTGCAATGCTCCTGATTGGTTACTGTAAGTGCTCTACTCAGGAGGCACCCAGTTTTGAGTTGTCCCAGCCGTGAGGTCGCAAAGTCTCGTCATCCTTGCGAGATCTGGCGAGACTTGTTATAACTTACTAATAATTAACTATACACTTGTATAAATGTACGTTCATATGATTTTTGAGAACAACTAGACGGGTGTTGCTCATTTTATTCATTTCTCCCGTGCCGTTATTGTGAGTCTTCAATTCCGGACTGTTAGGCCCGAGTCGTGAGGTTCCCCAGTAAGTAGCTCAACGTAGTTGTCGCGCACATGCTGTCATGGCTGTGCTGATAGCTGAGCTGAGTGCGGTTTCTTCTTTCGAAAATGATTAAAATGCTGCCCATCTGAATATGAACTCGTTGATCGGGGGTTGGGTGCAATAGGCCTAGTTGCTATGCTATCCAATTCTCCATATTTAAGTATCCGGTAGGCCTAAATGTTGTCAGTCGTTTGACGGACGAAAGAAAGGAAGTAGCAGGATGGCATGGCACTTATGCAGGCACCCCTATGCGATATGTACATCCAATGCACTGTCACACTACACTGGACGAGCATGACCATGATGACGAGTGTGTAACTGTGTTCGTCATGCATACAGGTACCTGGTACCGTATATGACATACAGCAGTGCAGCAGTGCATGGCGCACTGCACAGTTGTTGCATTACAACATGCACAAATTTAATAAACATCGATTTTCACAGCCAAAACTATTTAAAATGGGACAAGAAATAAAGGATTTAATCAACACTGACAACAGAAGAGTCTTTTGATCACGTAGACCTACGCCGGCCGTGTCGTAGGCCTACGCCTACGGTCATGACGGTAAGTCGGTAGGCTGCAAGGTTATCAAATGTCCTTCTGTTCGCAGCTGGCTCTTATGTTCTCAATTCTGGGGACCATCAAATTTGCTGGTAAGCAAATTTCTTAGTTCTAGTTTTCTCTTGAGTTTTCCATGCCGAAGCTGTAGTCGAACAGTGACCCTCGTAGGATTGCGTTTCATTCACCACTACGGGGGTCACATTTTATAACTTGCCGGGAACATGTGTAATTAGAAAATCTCGGCACGACGGTCTTCCCGGCCGCGGCCACTAAACACATCGGATACAGTATTAACACGTGTGCAGACGAAGAGCAGTGATATACGCCTGGTAGGAGTTACATCACCTCCCACAAATACCAAACGAGAAACATCTTGGTGATTTCACACGATCAATATATTAATATGATCAACATTTGACGGTGATTTCCGCATCCATTTTTAGCTCAGCAGGTCAGCGGAGCTAGTCAAATAACCATTCAATGGCGTCCGTCGCCCCATCATTCCGTCAGTCCATCTCTCCAATGCGTTATCTGTGCAATGAATAATGAAATGGTCCATGGACCATGTGCTCACCTGGGTGAACGTACCAGAAAAACAAATGACAAATGTTAAATCGAAATGTTCCAGGGTCATGTATCCTCATTAGATGCCCCTGATAAAAATTTGGAGACAATCCAGTTACAGTTCAGGAATTACTGGACTTTGAGCTTTGGTTTTGGCCACCTGGTGGCCAAGCAGAGAATCGAATCGGACCGAAAAGTGGTGTCATAGGTCATCGGACATAGCGGTTTATATGTACCAAATTTCAAGTCAATAGCCCAAGCAGTCACGAAACACGCCACCAAATGACTAAATTTTGAACTTTGACCCCTGCTGACCTTGAAAAGTCGGTCAAATCAAAAAACCCTTACTTATGTCATGCATCCTCATTAGAAGCACCAAATGATAAAAATTTGGAGAGGATCCAGTCATTAGTTGATGAGTTACTGCACTTTTTGTGTTTTTGGTTTCCGTCACGTGGTGGCCAAGCTAAGCGTCAAATTGGACCGAAACTTGGGGTCATAGGTCATCTGACCTAGGGGTACCAAATTTCAGGCCAATAGCACTTGCGGTTAGGAAACGTGCCACTTAAAGGCAAAATTTTGAACTTTGACCGCTGTGACCTTGAAAAGTTGGTCAAATCAAAAACCCGTTATATATGTAATGTACCCTCATTAGATACACCTATGATAAAAATTTGTGATCCGGTCATTAGTTCAGGAGTTATTGCACTTTTTGCGTTTTTGGTTTCTGCCACCTGGTGGCCAAGCTAAGAGTCGAATCGGACCGAACCTTAATGGCATAGGTCATCTGACCTAGGGGTATATATGTACCAAGTTTCAGATCAATAGCCCCAGCGGTTACGAGACGTGTCCTGCTAACGGACAACGACGACGGACGACGACCGACGACGGATGCAGACCCACGACAAGAGCTCACCCCAGGTGAGCTAAAAACTAATGAAAACCACAGAGGCCTTCGGGAATCGAACCCGCAAACTCAGATGTGCCAGGCGCCGAAGTAATATACACTGCCTCCTTCTGAAGCGGCTGTTGCCAAAAAGGTAGAAAGTGTTTATGTTCGAGTGAGATGTTTTATTGATCAATAACTACGTATTGTACTCTACATCATACGATTCGGGGTTGAAATCACTAAGAACAATATTCCCACTTCTTGTGGTCCTTGTCGGTGTAACACCATGGGCGGTAGACGCCGGCACACTTGTTTTCGTACACAAAGCCTTCGTAGGTGAACGGGAAGTGGCAGTTACCTGTACAGAGAATAAAAGAAGACATAAGTTTGCATCTAAGATATAAAAAAGAAATCGCAGTTGTCAAAACGGTTAGATTCGTTTATGCAGATTTTTTTGTACACAAGTAATTGGCTAATTTTCAAATTACTTTTTTTGCCCTTTCCGTTCTTCTGACAGACGTAAAGAATGCCCCCACTGGTCCAGGTGTCTCCTTCGTACACCGTCTTCTTGTCATCTGTCTGGCACTTATCTGTGAAGAGAGAGCCAGTTAAGCCTAGCGCGCATCGACCTTGCGACTGGAAGCATGGAGGTAGTATTGAGAAGGAGCGAGCACGGCCCTAATCGCTGTGACCACAATTCCACGCCCCCATTGTTTGCCTTTGTTCCCGCCTATTGTCCTGTACGCACGCTGAGCTCCTTGAAGGCAATCATGAATTCCGCACAACTCTCAAAGTGCAGCGCCATCTATAATTGATATCGCGTCGACCCAATCATATTCTTGCGTTTTTCTCCACGTTGGGAATTAGATAACCGGCTATTTCGAAGACAACTCAATTTGGTAAACTCTCCGCTGTATTTTAGTGAAAAAATCATCGAAAAAGACCAATTTCCAATAAAGATATCTACGTTTTAAGGTAAACATGATAATGATAATGATAATGAGATTCTTCGCATCTGAAAAGTTTGAAGAGGATTGCGTTATGATAGTTTAAAAGATGATTAGTTCAGGTAACATATACGGGTGGTCGTTTCAGTGCGAGATGCTGCGAGGTGCTGTTTTTGACGCGATGAAAACGATGAATTTTTCAGTTTTCGTGCGTAGGCAACGTCCACTGCCATTGTTCCCTTCTATTGTTTGGACTCTGACCATTGTACAAGGGAAGTGCTGACTGC
>NMRB01000552.1:102922-125879 GCA_002633025.1 Notospermus geniculatus
CGACGCTTCATGCGGGGTGTCGCTAATAAGAGACCTTCCTTACCCCGTTATGCTCACACATGGGACGTTAGCATACTGCTAGCTCATCTGGAATCCACTCGGGCTGCCACTGCCTCCCTCAGAGATCTAACAGGCCCTATTTTATCGGGACAAAGGGTCCAAACGCTTAAAGTTTTGAAAGTGAACAATATCGATGTTCATGGTGACAGAATGTCAATCTACATAGACGAACTACTGAAACAATCAAAGCCTGGAAGGCACCTTGGAACCGTATCTTTCCGTGCGTATCATAATGAGAACTTGTGTGCTCTCAGAACTGTGGAGGTTTACCTTCATCGGACAGAGTGTTTGCGTGGATCTGAGCAACAATTGCTCATTAGTTACACAAAGCCGCATAAAGCGGTCAGTACAGAAACTACAGCTCGTTGGATAAAACTGTCAATGCAAAAAAGTGGGATTGACACAAGTGTGTACAAAGCGCATTCATCACGCTCCGCCAGTACTTCTACCTTGGCTAAACCTGGAATACCCGTGGATTCTATTCTTAGTATGGTGGGCTGGGCTAACGCCGCCACCTTTGCTAAATTCTATAATAAGGACATGACTGATAGTATGTCATTTGACCAACATTTGCTTAGTGTGTTGCCTTCGGCTGTTGCAGACAACGCGACCTAGATAGGCCAGACTGCCCTGGAAGTCAATTGGAGATGTCATTTGGCGGGGAACTCACCCTGAGACTTATCTTGCTTACGACTACCGTTGGTGTCCATGACCTTATCCAGGGTCATTGGTTGACTGTTTGTTGACTTTGCTGCTTATCGGTGCTTCATCTGGGAGTCTTTGACTCTACTGTGCTGCAGGCTATGCTGCCATCTATGGTTGAATATAGACTTGGCTTAGACTGTTCTTTATTCGTGTTTTAGGTTATGCTAGTAGCATACTGGTGCATAGACAATGATATACCTATGTATATTACCTATATATATAACAGATAGGTAGGCCTACATGTACCTCCCTAAAGGGGGAGGGGAGGAGGGGTACGTCGGTAAGGACTACCATGGTTTTGCATTTTAGTGCAAATATTTTACGGCAATATAGGTCTACATGTAGGTGGAGATCTATGGTTTTTTTGCATAGATGATACCGGTAAAGGTGTTGTATGAAGCATACATGTGGACTTTATTAAGATGACTCAGTAGATGTGGTAATGATTGGACTGTGTAACACATCCTATACAAAAGATAAATCTGAGTAATACAAAAATTTTGTGTTAAAAAATTTTCACATTGGTTTTGTGTTTGCTCTTTGTTCGGCCACAAGGCTTTCAAATCTCATGGGATTCTGGAATGACCCAGATTGATTAGATGAGATAGAATTGGAAAATTAAACGAGACTCGGTTTGGTGATGACGTCACCATTCGTGCAAACTCGGCTCTGTTCCAAAGAGTACCATTAGATACTCATCATTGCAGACTCATCTTGTTAATAACGAGGATGTGAATCAGTATTCAGACCACTCACCAGCACAGTAACCCCATTTTCCATCTTTATCATAATCGTGGGTTGTCCCGCACCATGGTCCATATTTACCCTGAACGCATCTCGCCTCCAAAAAATTAAACGAGACTTACCTGTAAGTTGAAGTTTGATTGAGATTCTATCGAATCATCAATCGGGAATGGAGGAATCACATGCCCTCCCTTCATTCTAGTTCCAAAATGCTACGGTTGTTTTTGCACCATGGCACTAGGGCCTAGGCCTAGGCCTACTGCATGTATGTGTTTTTGGGTCATTTAGTTTGTTACTACTCTGCGTTTGGATTACCCACCCTTCATTCATCCTGGATTCTTGTGGCCTCTCATTTTTCAAGACTGAGGAGCTAGTCAGCGTGTGCTACCTCATGTGATTCCTCCATTCCCGATTGATGATTCGATAGAATCTCAATCAAACTTCAACTTACAGGTAAGTCTCGTTTAATTTTCCAATTACATGTACTTGCACCATGCCTGCTCGTGTCTCCACGACATCGTTCGGTTTGGTGATGACGTCACCATTCGTGCAAACTCGGCTCTGTTCCAAAGAGTACCATTAGATACTCATCATTGCAGACTCATCTTGTTAATAACGAGGATGTGAATCAGTATTCAGACCACTTACCAGCACAGTAACCCCATTTTCCATCTTTATCATAATCGTGGGTTGTCCCGCACCATGGTCCATATTTACCCTGAACGCATCTCGCCTCCAAAATTTCCCCTTATATTTGTAGGGTATGGCGCAGTAAGCAAAGTGTGCATTGCCACCACTGGTCCTGATCCTCAGGCCTGGTGTAACAAACAAGAAAATGCTTTAGAATCTCATTGTGTTCGTCATTCGTCATTTGTGAAATTTTGATGTCCTTCGTCAATCGTCATTGGCCTCGTTGCTGCTCCAGATTTCAGTAAAAATGTCGGCTGTCTGGTGAACCACCGAGGCATACGAGGAAAAGTATTGGCTGGTATTCATAAAAGTTAGCAAATGCTGTTCCTTACGATTTGCACAGCGAGGTCCAATGTAAATGTACTACAAAACCTGAGGTAAAAGCATTTGCTAGCTTTTATGAATATCAGCCATTGGCTTATTTAGACCTTTCCAACAAAGATGGCGGTCTAACAGTTCTCACCATGTGACGTCAGAAGCTTGGTATCATTCAACGGCCGCTCAGCGCTGGCACGCTATACAGGGTGTATCAAAAAATAAAGCCAAAGTTAATTGGTCTAATTTCTATTTCTCCGATATGACTAACTTTTTTTAAAACTGATAACCACCATCTCTTTCCTTGTGATCTCCTGTTTCTGTTGATACCAAGATACCAACTTCATGTCCACAAGTGACTGTTTTCGAATGTTTAAAAAGCACGTGAAAGACTAGAAATTGTGTAGTGACCAAATCTGTTATTTTGAATGAGATAGCAAAATAATTGACGAACAAAAACTTTATTCGAATCGAAGGTTTGTATACAAAGCTGGCCGACTATACACCAGAACAACTTATACTAATAACTCCCCGCGCTGAGGAGGCGCGGGGGAATAATTAGGGAGGTTTCGGAGGCGCCCGGTTAGGCCCTACGACGACGTTTATCTATTGTGTTGGTATACCCAAACAATAGATAAACGCCGTCGTATGGCCTAACCGGGCGCTTCCGAAACCTCCCTAATGTCTGGGAGGATGCGTTTGGTAGTGTTATGTCATGCTTAGACAATGAATGGCCATGACGTCACCTGGGAGAACTACAGGTAGTACGCCACCACCGCTGTTGGAAACGACACGAATAACCTGGCGCCCCGTCATGATAACCTTCTACACGCCATTGAAATATGCAGATTAGGGTCAGAGGTCAGTCGACTTGGCAAACTGGCGATAGATTCACGGAGATTGACACTTACTTGGGAAACATTTTTCCGCCGGGGCATACCATTTCAGTCCAGTCTTGCATGCTGAAAACGACACAAGCGGAGGGTTACCACTTGACTCGTGGGTAAGGAGGGATCACCAGTATTCAATACAACACGTAGGCCTACTGATATTTGAGACACTAAAAACAGGTCATGTGGGTGAAATCTCGGGTTGGCCTACGCGTTGCATTCTGATCGAGCCACTCAAACAGTTCGTGGAGGAATCAATCTTAATTCTTTTCATCGAACACTACTTTATCACCCCTCTATCGCCCCATTAACGGCGGAAGGATATACTCTAGATTCGTTCTTCTAAGGTTACTTCAGATATTCATGCAATAGGTTTAGGCCTAGCCCACAATAGACCAGACAAAGAATTTATTGATTCTATTCAACATAACTGACCAATGGGCGAGTCTTGCGTTACAGCTCTTTATTTTGCCATGCATATTCAATAGTTAGGCGGTCATATGGGTGTTCAGTAAAGTAACCTTAGAAGAACGAATCTAGAGTATATTTGCACCCACTTGTGAAACTGTAATAATGTCGTTTTTTTTTATACAGTGCATTTCCAGTTGGCTGCTCAATGCGCTTTACACTATTATTACCCCATCTATAGGTCTGTTCATTCCAATTTCAATTCTCCACTCCCTGGGGACAGTATTACAGGGTGAAACCAAATTCATTTCGTAGAGTTTCATAACATGAAATGGTATATGGACCATGTGCTCACCTGGGTGAATGTACAAGAAGAGCGAACGACAAATGTCAAGTCAGTGTGTTCCAGGGAAACATCATACCAGGTTAGAAGTTTCTTTGTGGTATTGTTCATATATTATGAGCAAAAGTACATTTTTCAAGATGGACAGTTGGCGGCCATGCTTGAGGTAGAATCGTGCCGAAAATTACTGTGCATATAGAGGGAACCAAGATACATAATCATACCAAGTTGGAAGACTCTAGGTCAATAGCCACAAAACGTGCCACCAAAAGGCAAAATTTTGAACTTTGACCTCTGTGACCTTAAAGCCACAGAGTCCAAAATAGAAAAAAATTGTCCATTTGAAATTTCAATCAAACATTATAGCAAATCAGTGTATATTACTATATGCAGGATTAAGTTGCCAAAGTGGAAAAAAAGCAACCAACGACTATAAAATTCGATATTTCGACATAATTAATCGGTGATTCTGACTCAACTGCCATTTTGGTTCGAACCAAAGTTCTGGACCAATCAGAACTCCCGTTCTATCCAACATACATCATAACAAAGACAATGCCGAAGCGGTATGAAAGGCCAGCGCTGATTTTCACCATAAATTCGTACCAAATTATGGCTTAATTTATACTTTATTTCCTCTCTTTGTCTAACATATGAACACGCAATAATTCAGTGCACAGATATTCACTTGCAAATTACAGTAAAAGACGTTATTAATATCAAAGCCGAATTGATGCCTGACGATCGCCGGTGGCTTCGGGGATTGTATGGCTTTAAAATAGGTAAAATCAAAAACCCGTTAGATATGTCATGTATCCTTATAAGATGTACACTCATGCCAAAAAATAAATGGAGAGTGGTTTTTTGTCTTCTGTTGCTGTGGTATGCACACGATGGGGTTGCAGCTTTGATACCTGGCCCTAGAACATCTGATCTGCATGCCAGAGGGAAAATTTCATGGAAAAAAATTGATTATCATGAAAATATCACTATTTTAAAATATCAACAAAATTGAGATTTTTGAAATCTTAACTTTTTTTACTAGAAATGACTTTTCAAATAATCTATGGAAAATTCTAAGAAATATGCTGAAGAAAGAGTTTGCAAATCTCGGCTAACTTTGATGATATTTGAGATTATCGAAAGTATCAAAAATCTGAAATTTGAGATTTTTTTATGAAATTTTGGGTTGAGGTGCTAACCTTCACTAAAATATCAAGACTGACCAAGATTCGGTTACTATATTACCGTCGATCACAGAGAAATTAAACTTTTTCTTTAAAATGTGTTGAAAAGTGTCCCGGTTTTAATGCATATTTCCTTGAATAATACAGAATAGGGCAAATATTTTTCAGTAGTCTTACCATGAGTCTTGCAACTGTTCATAGATTCAAGGTAAATTTGTTTTTTATGAAAAACTTCAAGATTTCAAAAATCTCATTTTCAATGATATTTTGAAACAGTGATAGTTGCATGATATTTTCATTTTTTTCTTGAAATGTGCTCTGGGACATATACAAGAGATGTTGTAGGGCCATATATCTGAGCTAGAACCCAAAATTATGCATCACTTCCTGTACAGAGTTAAAAAACACTGTCCATTTATTTTTTGGCATGAGTGTACCTAAGATAAAAAATTGGAGTTGATCCAGTCTGTAGTTCAGGGATTATTGCACGTTTTGTGTTTTCGGCTTTAGCCAACTAGTGGCCTAGCCAAGAATCGAATCGGACCGAATCTTGTTGTCACAGGTCATCCGACATAGGGCATACATGTATCAAGTTTCTGGTCAATAGCCCCAGCGGTTACAAAACGTGCCCTGTTAACGGACGACGACAACGACGACGGACGCTGCGCCACGATATTAGCTCTTCCTGGTGAGCTAAAAAGACACATCAATTGATGATGTATGGTATGTCACTAAACCATTGTCTTATATTTTTCATTTTAAACAAAATATATGCCATCACAACAAAATTGACATACTCAATCCTGTTGATGATAAAAGGCCTGTTACACTGAAGTAGTTCTCAAAACGTCCTGCCTCGTCCTAAAAAATCGTAAAACGGGCTAGAACGTGTAACCCTTGGCCAAATAATGCCTCGATGTTGTGGAGCACCCTTCCCGTCCATGAAGTTCGTAAAAAGACTGTAAAAAGTTGCCACTCCGTTCGCACAGTTTGAGCCCGTTCGGCAAAATTTTCAAGAACGTACTGAGAACTAGCTCAGTGTAATTGGGGCATAAGGTAGTGGCTGCGGTTGATGCTGAAATCACAAACTTATCGTCAATATCTTGTAATGAAATGGCCATGGACCACGTGCTCACCTGTATGAATGTAGCTCACGAACAATAATTACAAATGTTAAATCGAAATATTTCAGGGCATGTCTTCCAGTGTAGGCTAACGCACATGATCAGGGTCAAAATTTGGCATACACATGCATGTACAGTATCGGCCAAAATTATTAGAACAAGGGGAATTCAAGTTTTCATTCAAGGCAAAATTTCCGTTTCTGTATTCCAATATCTACACCCAAAGCATTTCAAGTCGGCCCTATACATGTATATGCACTCCTCTAGCCTGATAGGTTTTCACTAAATTCAGGTACTGGATATCATGAGAATGGTGAAAATATCCAAATTTGGCACATGTCTTAAGATTTGCTATTATTAACATTTTGGCTGGTTATTTTGTGGAATTTTTTTTCTCTTGCAACAACATATTTAATGGGTGTATAATCTGACAGAGGTGGGATACCGAAGCTGCTATACAGCTGATATTCATGTTTCGTGTGTTTGAGATTTTCCAGTAACAATTTTGAGAATATCCAGGAATCTTTGTATTGCTTGCCAACTATAATATGAAATTGGATCAGATAGACAACAATGTCCTAAATCAACTCCAGCAAAAAAAAAACAATTTCGACGCAGTCACTTCATAAATATTGCAAAATATCAAAATCGTGGGAAATCCCAATGAAATGGTCCATGGACATGACCTTGTGCTCATCTGGGTGAATGTACCAGAAGAGCAAATAACAAATGTTAAATCGAAATGTTCCAGGGCAAGCCTTGAGTTTGTCAACATGGTCGTTGCAAACCGCAGCAGGCAGGAACCGAAGCGAAAAGTGAAAGAAGGGAACGGGCGGCCTAAAAATGTAGCAAATGCCGACAAGCGGCTGTGGATTTGTCCAGAGGCGTTATCGATAAGTAGCTCATAATAAAGAAAGAACTCGGTTTTAAGACGAATGAGGAGGTTGTTTGTATGTAGGCCTCTGGCATCATATTGCCGGACGGCGATTCTCGCCACCGGTGAAACGGCAGCTATTTCTGGGCCTTCTTCCGAGAAAAGTCCAATTTGCCTAGCAAGCCGGCCGACATCGTCATCAATGGTGTCACTCGTGAACACTCTTAAGCGTATATACTGTGGTCGCGGAGTTATGCCGGATTGGGGCGGTTCTATAGGCCTACATAATTTATAACCCGCAGGAGTAGCCTTAAATAAATATAAAAAAGGAATGCCCGAATACAAATCTCGAGAAGGCAGATTCATTCACTGAAAACATGAAACCAACATCGTGCCCATGTAACCAAATGGGCGGATATGAAGCCAATCCGGCATAACTCCGCAACCACAGTATATCCCCGAAATCGAGGAGAAATCGCGACTCCGTGAACCGGTGGCGTCCATGTTGTTTTGACAGTCAGCTGTCAGAACTTGCCCAATCAGTGATCGCGTAGTAAATTCCATAGTAATGACGTCACGTAATGATTGACAGGCGCTCATTCATCTCGTTTTGAGACGGGCGTAGCGCGGGAAAATGAAAATCCTGTGATTTTGTTTCTGATTGGTTCAGTCATTTCCGAGCTTTGCAGATCTTGCATGTCATCTTAACAGCCCATGCCCTTTTGGAACGTGAATGTTCGCTGTTGTGTGGGCTGCCGTCTTGATCCTTTAGCCGAGTCAGTAGAATATTAATTTGCAATTTTCGGTGTTTTGCCGTTGATCAGAAGGCGGATTTCCAAGCACCGAGGGGACCTAGATTTGCATTCTGAAATTCCGGGAAATCGCGTTTCAGGGCTTTTAGATTTCAACATTTTCTGGGAAGCCCCTTCCCCCAACCCCGCTAAAGACGCGCCTCCGGCACGTGCAGCGACGGCTTCGCCGCCGCCGATATCTGCGCCCCCTTTCGTCAAATCCTAGATCCGCCCCTTACAAAAGCCACGCCACCAGACTGACTCCTAATAATTCTAGGGCCGATGATGCCACACCGAAAATCAAGTCTGGCGTCTTTAAAAGTACTTACGCTCAGCACAGACTTTTAATTCCACCTTGAAACTCATTGACTTCCCCGGGTTCTGAAGGTTAAAGAAGAATGTGACATAAAACACAGCAAGAAGTACAATACGTAAAATAGCGAGCCGTCACTACTGCTTTTACCTTAAGAATTCTATCGCAATTTTACTCACACAAAGACATCGTAGTGCTATACTTTTACCAAACTTTGCTAAAATCAGCAGAGTGACATGGTGCGACACCGCTGAAAACATGGCGTGGACGAGTGTTTTTGAAAGAATTCATTTAAGTGTTCAGTACATGTACAGTCTTTTCTCCACCTGATACCTTGAATATTTCAAGTACTACTGGGCCCATTTTAAAACGGTTTGCTCCACATGAAAGTATATCTTGTTGGTCATATTTCTGCATCAAAATATTGGATATTTGGAAATATCTTAATTATGTAATACTCATCGGAAAAGAACCTAAAAATCAACATTTTTATTATGTGATTTTTTTGTGACTTTTGTTGCAGCTTTGATAGAGTCAGTGGAACCTTCTAAAGACATTGCGATTTGTTTCATCAAAATCTGTTGAGTGGTAGTTGCTGAGATATTTGAGATTATCAAAATTTCGATAATTTGCAAATTTCCAATTTTTCACAAAATTTCGATACCAGCGGACAGAGTTCATCTAAAAACGTAGAAGTATGAAATTTTGGAACTGTTCGCATAAACTGGTTAGAAGTTAAGCATGCTTTTCAAAGTATCAACATTTTGATATTTTGAAAAATATTCAGTATTTCTCCCCAAATAATTTCCAAAAAAATTAAACCCATATTCTAAGGTTAGCTTTATCTAATGGCATCAAAATTTCCTGAAAAGCAGGAAAATCTCAAATTATCAAAATTTTGATAATCGCAAATATCTCCGCAATCATTCAACATATTTTGATGAAACAAAGCCCCAAATCCTTAGAAAGTTCCACTCTATCAAAACTGCAACAAAAGTCACAAAAAATTACGTGATAACAAATTGATTTTCGGTGTTTTTCTGGTGAGTTATTACATAATTAGGACATTTCCAAATATCCAAACTTTTGTGGCAGAAATATGACCAACACGATATGCTTTCATGCGGAACAAACCGTGCTAAAATTGGCCCAGTATTATTTGAAATATTCAATGTACCAGATGGAGATAAACTTTTTTTAAAGACTGTTCATGCATCTTGACTACCAAGTGTTGTGACATCGCTCCGCCCTCCGACTAGTATGGGCGGTTATATGTGCAAAAATCCAACGTTGCGAAACATGATATTCTTTTGTAGAAACAGATATAAAAACGCAAATCAAGAATAAATTGCCGCAGTTTAATTCTTTTTATGACGAAGAAGGAGGTCGGAAAACAAATAAAATAAGGCAAAACCGCTGTTTTTAATGCGGAACAAGGACGTTGGAAGAAGACAACTAATTTCGTTGATCGTCTTCTAAAAGTTCGGAACGCAGAGGTTCAGAATCGCAGACGTTGAAAGAAAAAGACGCTAGATGGCGCTGTGAACGCGAANATCCACATGTCGTTTGATCCTCAACATGTACCATTTCGTGGGAAAGTGTACCGATTACTAGTCTTTTGTTTCAACTTATTAGCTAATTAGTGCGTTCAAAGATACATCTCATTCAATTCCTTTTGACTTATAGACCCCGCAGGTGCCTTCATTTCCGTCATATATCTTGTACTTTTATGGTATTTTGACATCTTTTATTTACCACACCTGGTCACGTTTCAAAAATTCAAAACGTTGGCTCGCCCTTAATTCTTGGCTTGTTGCCAACATGGAAGCGAGGTTGTCTTGTGCTTACGCAGGCCTTTGACCTCTTAAAGGCGCATTAGCCCGAAAGTGGGCGGGGCAGACCAAACCTCAGTGTGTCACCTATTGTCAACATCTGGTACCAACAAATCGACTAAAAGCGAATTAAATATCGCCGTTCACTACTTTTTGTTTATTTTTGAGCGTAAAGTCATAAATGTATTTCAGTTACACGAATATTTATCAAGATAGATATAACAATTGATAACATTAATGTGTTTTTATTATTTTTATTGCGAGCGACAGCCGACTGAAGTTATCGAACTAGGCCCATTCAATATGGCTGTCGTCACTTTGACAATCAGCTGATCAGCTTGTCAGTGAAAATGAAGTGGACGAAGAGGGGTAAAATCACAGGAAGTTGTACCGTTAATTACGGGGGTCCTACCCCCTCCCTATGTAATACAGACAAGGAATGAAACTCCTGCCTTTTCCTGTACATGAATAGGAATGATCCGATGTCCCGTCGATTAAACACCGTTTTCACGGTCATATTCACTTTGACTCCACAAACAATGGGGTTCTAATCCATCCATACAAACCAAACATTCATATCAACACATTGGTTTTACCACCAACGGGTGATTTCACATAATTTCAACACAAACTATCCAGAATTTTCGAAAAATTGACACAAGAAAATCGCGAACTTCAGAACGAGGCTCAACAGGCAGCGCCGCCACAAAACAGGGCGGCTTACGAAAACAACCCAGTTGCTATTCACTGATTGTTTTCGTAAGCCGCCGTGTTTTGTGTGTTGATATGAATGTTTGGTTTGTATGGATGGATTAGAACGCCATTGTTTGTGGAGTCAAAGTGAATATTACCGTGAAAACGGTGTTTAATCGACGGGACATCGGATCATTCCTATTCATGTACAGGAAAAGGCAGGAGTTTCATTCCTTGTCTGTATTATATATATAGGGGGTAGGACCCCCGTAATTAACGGTACAACTTCCTGTGGGTAAAATGAGGGAGAGAGAATTTATCGATCAGGCAGTGGATCATGAGAAAGGTACTTGAAACTCAGTTAGTAAAATCCCGGGTATAGCCATGCTGCTGCTGCTGACTGAGAGTCAGTCTCACTGAGAGACTGAGACTTGTGCTGTGTAGTGTGTGTGTCTAGCTAGGCCTAGTGCATCGATTATGACTAGGCCTTTGTGCATGAGGATGAGAGTGTGTACTCACTCACTCACTGCATACATTATAGTTATTATAGTCATACTAGCACAGGCTTTCATCATCTCATGCTCATGCCAATGCCATGCTGCTCTGACAGTGATGGTATCTACTATGGCCACGTGCTGCATGCATACAGTTCCGAGATATCAGGCTGGTGGCGATCACTGCGCTGCACTTCTTTTCAACATGGCGATAGCTGATCGATACTAGAGGGTGTTATTTGGAACGCCCTCTAGTGTCAAGAATGGAGTGATGGATTGGATAGGGGCCTGTGGAAAATGGTTGTACCTACACTAGCCTATGTAGGCCGAGGCCTGCTCTGCACTGTGAGGCAGAGTCCTAAGGCCTTATTGCTATGCCTTTGGCATGTCAATCCATCAGCCTACGCCGGCAATGCTGCATCAGTCACAAACAAGCCAAGCCAGCAACTCCCTACACTGGTGCTGCTGGCTTTTTGGAGTCAATCATGAGACACCAGCATTAGAATTAGATGGTCAGTGTCAAGTCAAGTGGCAGTAGTGGTCTCACTGTGGCAATGTTGCAATCCAAGCAAATATTATACAAATGAAAGTTTAAAAATGAAGAAAATTGACAGAATATGAACTTGTTATCTATATGTTCAAACTTAACGTACTAACTTTTATTTCAGACATTGGGAGGTGTCTGCTGATGATGCGGTTTTTGACTGTGAAGATGATGTTGGGATGGAGAAGCCGATGATATCATACTGATGACTGATGTCTGATATCCTGCGTCACAGGATGGCAGCTAATGAGTGAAATCACCGACTAAAAGTGCATCTCTCACCAGTCCTCACTTTCTCGTGAGGAAAGCTACACTCGGCCCCAGTGTGTATCCGACGTCCCGGTCTCCTACACGCTGGCACTTTTGGGCCTCAAAAGCCGGTAACACAATTAGATGGCACTCCACTGGGCTCCAGCCAATCACCACGCTTTCTCACTCATAATTCCCGCGGAAATTACTTTCAGGAAAAACCCAACCTTGTCCCCAGGGCCCGTATGCATAAAGGTGGATTAAGGGAGGTATAGCTTATTCCAGGTATAACTTCACGGTTGTACCACCATCGGTATGCATAACGGTGGTTTAAGCAAAACTGTGGTATAACGCTATTCATGGAATAGGCGGTCGAATGCATAAAGATGGAATAGCTTATTCTGTGGTGTTAATATGCCAGATTTGCTGGTGTAACTTAAACCTACCAAGGGGTATGTTTAAGAAGTAGAGTAATGCAGAATGAAGCACTATGCATCATCAAATTGTATTCTGTTGAAGGGCTGCTGACTCCAAATGACTGAAATAATTGCAACCATTGGCGTGTGGTTGTTCAAAACTACTATAACCCTAACGTGGCAATCATTTTGGATTAGTGCTTGATGGCGATACCGCCAAGAAGACCTAACGCCATGATAGAGATAGTGGGACTTTCGAAAATCCGAGCCCTGATAAGGATCACCAACATGACATGCATTGTATTTTATGAAACCAGTCTGATTGCGAGAAAAGACTCCAATACCATGGAATAATATTAAACCGTGGAATAAGCTGTTTCCTCTGTCAACCTCTTTGGGAGCACATGTTGACTTTTTGGCAGGTATAACTCTATTGTGACTTAATTTGCATAAAGGGTCCAAATCCTCTAATACGTGGAATAACGCTACACTGTGGAATAAGCTTAAACTTAGTTTAGTTATACACAGAATTGTTATACTTTGTTTTATGCATACCAAATTTT
This sequence comes from Notospermus geniculatus, assembly GCA_002633025.1. Classification (NCBI taxonomy): domain Eukaryota; kingdom Metazoa; phylum Nemertea; class Pilidiophora; order Heteronemertea; family Lineidae; genus Notospermus; species Notospermus geniculatus. The sequence continues at coordinate 116,158 of NMRB01000552.1, forward strand.
CTAAACCAGGGAGAGAAGAATAACAATTCTCAGAATAGGCTAAACCAGGGTATAGTTACCACCTCCTTTATGCATACGGGCCCAGGGGTATAGTTCGTTCAGACAACCGTGGCCCACTCGCCATATTATCAACCTGGGAACGAGGTTAAGAAAACCGAAGGACCCGTGCTGCCATCACGCGGTCGTCACGACTGTTAATTTCTAAAAGAGCCAGACGCGGAGTGTGATTTACCGAAGGGGTGAGCCCGTAGCGTCTGGCCAAGCGAGACTAGAGGAAAGCATGCAGTTTGTGGCAGCTGCTCTTGTGGCCTTCAGTAGAGCGTTCTCAACTAACAATTTGTAGCAACGTCAAGAAGATGGCAACAGCTGAAGACGTGCTCATCAAGAAAAAAATTGTTGTATTATCAAAAGTAATGTTACTAGTATTTTTCACATTATAACACTGTCACTACCAGGACTGTAAACAACATTTTTCTTGTCCAACACAAGGTGCATGGATGGCAGTAAAAGCTAATCGTCTGTGTTAGAATGTCAAGATAGCAATGCCATCTTCTTTTTCTGGGAAGTTATTCCTGGGGACATCCTCTCCTTTCACACCAGTAGGCATCCTGAGAAGATCAGGGGTTCTTGGTGCTGGCTCATGTCGTCACCACACACAAACAGGGCTTGTTGTACTTGACTCGATGGCGCGATGACTCGATGACCGCCAAAATATATTCAATGAAATTCTGCTCGTTATTTCTAAGAAGTGGAATGGATCAACGGCGGAAGTGGACTGTCGTAGTGTCGCCAGCTACCAATAGGTGAATTAAGGTTGATATTCAACGTAAATCATGAAATGAAAGATAGCCTCGAACTAGGCCTACAGCTCCTAAGTCCTTGAGAATTTACTATGGGTCCCTTTTGAAAAGTTGTAGGGATTGGTCTTGTCTCCCTATTCCAAACCCCGGAGGAGGTATAGCGTTAATTTTCAGCCCTTCTAAGCAATGATCCTACTGCATGTTCCTCACCATCCTAAAAATGTTGCATACTAACCCAGTGTTCTGAAATGTGGAACTCGAATTAAAATAAGGCATTCACCAATTATGCAGGAAATTTAATTGGCCTTCTTCGCGCCTTCGAGTCATCGCGCCATCGAGTCAAGTACAACAAGCCCACAAACAGTTTGTGTGCGGTGACTAAGGGAGCGTGCGCTAAGAATCCCTGATATTCTCAGGATGCCAGTAGGATGAAAGTCACACACAACAACATTTATTGGCGTTACTCCACTTGACAGTTTTCACTGTTAGAAGTTGCTGTATGAGAAACAATCGTCAGTGGATAACGAAACGTCAGTTACTTCCGAGGGTGCAGAAAAATGTTCGGAAGTTTGTCTCAGAAATTCCTGCTGTCCAGGGGAAGGATTATTGAACGATTATGTCATAGCCTATACCTGTAGTAATAAATGACTCGCGGCAGACTGTTTAATTTGAAGTGGGTAGACGTTTGACCTTTCTGTCGAGAGTTGGCTGACAAAAAGTGTCGACATAATCTATCTAGTGGAGTAGTGCCTTTACGGTGCAAGGTAATATTTCCTGGGAAAAAGTGGATCATCTACGGCGGGATGCGAAATATTTCCTTCAAATAAAATTGGATGAAAAATCGTACAAAATATTTCGGAGGAAAACATGTATCGTGTACGGCGGCCTTTACCCTAAGAAGGATACACAAATACAAAACCTTCACGTCAGGTCCCTGTGATCACAGTAAACCAGGGATACGACAATGCGTATGCCAGCCCTTGATTCAATATTTTCAAGGGAAATTGGAAAACGAAAAATTTATTATCCCAAAATTGTCAAGAAGAGAGCAAAGCAACGCAATGATGCTGGTGAAGAATCCTTGATGCAGTGCAACAGGGAAAAAAGGTACGTACACATGTATACGATTTTCCGGCAACGACAACACGGCAACGGCAAAATGAAATGGTCCATGGACCATGTGACCTGTGCATGTGAATGTACCAGAAGAACGAATGACAGATGTTAAATCGAAATGTTCCCGGGCAAGCCTTGATTTCCAGGTACAGAGGGTACCCAGACACCTGACCACACCAAGTTAGAAGTTATTAGGTCAAATAGCCACGAAATGACAAAATTCTGAACTTTGACCTCAGGGGCCGGTTGCACAAAACTCTTGTTAGCGCTAACATGGTGTTAGCGCTAACTTTTATGTTAGATGACGTCAAAATCCATTGTCATTTTACGTCATTTAACATGATGTTAGCGCTAACATCATGTTAGCGCTAACATGAGTTTTGTGCAACCCAGCCCTGTTGCCTTGAAAAGTAGGTCAAATCAAAAACCCCTTACATGTCGTGTATCCTCATTTAGATGCACCGATGATGAAAATCGGGACACAATCCAGACATTAGTTTAGGAAATATTGGAATTTTTGTTCTCGTTTTTGCCACCTGGTTGCCAAGGCAAGAATCGAATCAGACCGAAACTTGGTGTCATAGGTCAACTGACATTAGGAATACTATACGTACCAAGTTTCAGGTCAATGGCTCCAGCAGTTACGAAATGTGCCACCAAATGGCAAAATTTCGAACTTTTGTGACCTTGAAAAGTAGGTCAAGTGACAAACCCGTTACATATCCGATGTGTTTAGTGGCCGCGGCTAGGAAGCTCGTCGTGCCTTGATTTTCTAATTACTCATGTTCCTGGCCACCGAGTAGAGCGCATCGACGTAACAAAGTTAATGTCCTTGGAGCCTAACTTTATGTAACCACATTGGTCAGACGTCCCATGTCGTTTTTCCCATAAATGAAACGCGATCCCCATCCCGAGGTAGTTGTCGAACATGACCCCTGTAGGATTGCACATCATTCACTACTACAGGCCCTTTTGTTAGATTGTATTTTATAACTTGCCGGGAACGTGTGTTATTAGAAAATCTTGGCACGACAATCTTCCCGGCCGCGGCCACTAAACACATCGGATACAGTATGTCATGTATCCTCATTAGATACCGGTACACATATGAAAAAAATTTACAGATGATCCAGTTATTAGTACAGGAGTTATTGCACTTTTTGTGTTTTTGTTGCCACCTGCTGGCCAGGCCAAGAGTCAAATCGGACCAAAACTTGGTGTCGTAAGTCATATGACTTAGGGGTATATAGGCCTATGTACCAAATTTCAGGTCAATAGCCCTTAGCGGTTACGAAATGTGCACCAAAAGGCAAAATTCTGATCTTTGACCCCTGTGACCTTGAAAAGTAGGTCGAATCGAAAACTCATTATACCGGTATATGTTATGTATCCTCATCAGATACACCTATGATGAAAATTTGGAGATGATCCAGTCATTAGTTTAGGAGTTTTTGCATTTTTTTGTGTTTTTGGTTCGAATAGTACCGAAACATGGTGTCATAGGTCATATGACCCAGGGGTATATATATGTGCCAAGTTTCAGGCCAATAGCCCCAGCGGTTACAGAACGTGCCCTGCCAACGGACGACGACGGACACTGCACCATCGTGGGAGCTCACCACAGGTGAGCTAAAAATGCTGAAACGGTTATTGTCGTCCTGGGTAAACCTTAATCTTACCCAGCACCAAGCTGGGTAATCCCTTTTCTTACCCACCATCTTCCTGGGCAAACCTAAGGTACGCAAGTCTTACCCAGTTTGAAATTGGCGCCACGTATATACGCTGAAACGGTTATTGTGCTGATTCTTTATTCCACAAAAGGGAAAACAACAGCTTATAATAAGATGCATCAACAAATAAATGCAACAAATAAACGTTTCAGCGTATCTACGTGACGCCAGTTTCAAGCTGGGTAAGATTTGCGGACCTAAAGTTTACGCAGGAAGATGGTGGGTAAGAAAAAGGATTAAGGTTTACCCAGGACGACAATAACCGATTCAGCGCTAAGAATCCATCGTAGGAAAATGAATTGGTCCGCACACATGAATGCGATTATAAGACTATCCAGTAATGCGATACGAGCGGTGTAATGCGATACGATTATCCGTTCATTTTTTGAATCGGTTTAGGACCGACTTTTCGCCGTTGTCCGACGTAGGGGCCTAAATCATGCATTTATATTATAGGGCCTATATGGTAATGTCGTCATCGTCAATCATGTCGCATTGGAAAGGTTTCGAAATCAAACGATAAACCAAAACTTTACGACAACGTTATTTTTCATACTACACATTAACCAGATTTTGCATTGCATTTTCGGTACAAAAATAAAGTTGTCGTAAACCTTTATGTTTATCGTTTGATTTCGAAACCTCCCTATTTGCTTATACGATACGTCCGCTTTTATACTTAGCCGTAGTCATGTGTACATACAACCAAAACACCTTGCCGTTGACGTTGCCGTTGCCGTATTTGTTGGGCTCTGAACACGAATTAAATCGATATTGACGCGTTTAAAACACAACATATATTCTGGGTTCATATCACTCGTACATCATCTTGCGCGCCCCCTACACACCGGCAGGTGGTGCCATCTATTGTACACAACTCACACGAATCTTCTATACAGGTTGTTCCCGAATATAGTCAACTCTCAACATCCCTCCTTTCCTTTAGATCGGCACTCGCAATCACTACAAAACCAGCTCTCGACTGACAGTCCAACTATGATAACAAACTTCCAAAACTGGTGACCAAATTACCTGTCACACTATCTGCCTGGCAACATCATCACTAAAAATTACTGCAAGTTTAAACCAGTAACCAAAACTTCAAGGTAGGCCAAACCAAATGCCTAATATATCGAAACTGTTTCAAGAATTACATGAACTCAAAATGAAACTCAGAATGATTATGTGATATTCACCACACAAGACAAAGCTATCCCTACTTGCTTCAACTTTTCCACCTACACTCTCAAAATCTGAGAAATCGCTGAACTTAACAATAACACACACAACAACCTCTTCACCAATGATCTGAAACCGGTCTACCTGACGTTACCATACACAAATTCACCCCACCTATCAGGCGGACGCACATGTCTCCTAGGCCTTTGCAACTCATGCTCATTTTGCACCTGATCTCCTAACTCTATATCATCATCACTCTCCGTCTCAGACTCATACCCATCACAACAATGAAACTTCTTCACATGACCAGAACTCCTTCTACATGTTTTCCCTTCCTTGTTTTTCAGGGTTAAGCTACTACCCTTTTTGTCCACAATTTCATACGGTTCATGCTTAAACTTGGTGGTGAGTTTGTCCCTTTTGTCCTGTTTTAACAAGACCTGATCGCCTACTTCCAAGTCACTTGGGACTGCTCTACGCTTCTGATCGGAATAGTTTTTGCTTGCGGCCTTGGACTTGGCATCACGAATTCTCGCCTCCTCATGCACCTCATCGTTGACGGTTTCGTCCACTGTTTGCGACAGTTTAGTACGAATGTTGCGGCCAAACATAAGTTCAGCTGGAGTTGCCCCAGTGACGCTATGTGGGGTACTCCGATAGGCCATAAGAAACTTCGGCAACTCCTTTTTCCAGTTCTTGCCCTCGGCATTTGCAATACGGATCGACTTTAACAGAGTACGGTTCTGAACCTCCACTTCTCCATTGGCACGGGGCCAATAAGGGGTAGTCCCCCGGTGTTCGATGCCATTTGTCTCTAGGAAGTCCTTGAATTCCTTCGCGATAAATTGTGGTCCATTGTCACTTTTAATCGACTTTGGGAGTCCATAGAGAGCGAAAAGTCCTTCCAGAATTTCAATTATTTTGGCAGCGGTGGTAGTTTTGAGAACAGCTACTTCTACCCAGCGGGAGTAATAGTCAATTACGACAAACAGGTACTCACTGGACGGGAATGGACCGCAGAGGTCTACAGCTAAATCTAACCATGGTCCCTCTGGCATTTTTGTTGGAACCACTGGTTCAGGGGCAGGCAACGTCCCCTCCACTTGACATCCATGACAAGATTTGACTAAATGCTCACATTCACTGTCAATGCCTGGCCACCAGACTTTGGATCGCAATCGCTGTTTGCATTTCCGCTCACCCTGATGGCCCTCATGTGCTAGCTGAAGTGTCCTTTTGCGGAGGGTTTTGGGAATGACAATTTTGTTGCTGCGCAAGACCAGTTTTCCAACTACGGACAGTTCACTTTTGACAAACTTGTACGGTTGAGGACATTTTGTCCAATCCCCCGTGCGGACGGCATAGCGGACGGCTTTCAGCTCAGGATCATCGCAACTGGCTTGTTCCAAGTCTTTTGGCTTTATCGCGACTGGGACCGCATTTCTCGCTACGAAACAGATGTATTCCTCTGCAATATTACGTTTCGTCGTTTCGATGTCTTCACATAGCCTACTCAGTGCATCAGCTGCATTAGTTTTCCCGGGCTCATACTTTATGCGGAAACGGTAGGGCTGTAGTCGCAAAGCCCAGCGCTCTATTCGAGCTGGCGGCTTACTTTTGGGTGAATAAATCAGTTCCAGGGGTTTGTGGTCAGTGATCAGTTCGAATTCAATGCCGTACAGAAAAATGTGAAATCTTTCACACCCCCAAACTACAGCTAATGCCTCGCGCTCTGTTTGTGAGTAGCGTCGTTCCACGGAGGAAAGTGACCGACTTGCATATCTGACGGGTCTAAACACACCATTAGGCTGACGTTGACTCAGGATTGCTCCAAGTCCCCATGGGCTAGCGTCTACTACTACTCTTGTCTCTGCAGTAGGATTGAAGTGGGCCAGTGCTTCAGCACGCGTGATCGCGGTTTTCAACTGTTGGAATGCTTGTTCCTGGGCAGAGCCCCATTTCCACTGACCTTTTGCCCGCGTCAACTGTCTCAACGGTTCCGCTGTAGTTGCAAAGTTCTCGATGAACATCGATGTGTAATTCACTAGTCCCAGAAAACTTCTGACCTCGGCAGGGTTTGAAGGCCTGCGCGCATTCACAATCGCAGCAACTTTACTCTGGTCTGGGCCTATTCCGTATCCAGACAGGACGTGTCCGTAAAATGTAAGTCGTGACATCCTGAAGAACGACTTATCAATGTTGGCCGTTATGCCATTCTCTTCCAGCACATCTAGGACATGCTGTAAGTTCTTATCATGATCTGGATCATCGTCCCCAAACACGATCATATCATCGCTTATATTGCGCACACCGGGACATTCGCGTAACACTTGCTGAATTACATGTTGGTACATCTCGGGAGCTGATGTTATTCCAAAATTAAGGCGCTTGTATCTCCACAACTGTCCATTTACACAGAATGTTGTGATGTCCCGCGACTCTGGGTCCAACTCGATTTGATGGTATCCCCACTTCAAGTCTATTTTCGAGAACACCTTTGCGCCATTCATGTCATGCAAGACATCATCCACGGTCGGGATTCCGTGTCTTTCACGAATAATTGCGGTGTTTGCGCGTCTCATATCGATACACAGACGAATATCTCCGTTTCGTTTGGGCACAATGACGGGTGGCGACACCCATGTGGTTGGTCCACCTGTAACACGTTCAATCACATCCATTTCCTCTAGTTCCCGTAGTTTTTTGTCGACTTTTTTCCTCAAACTGTACGGAATGCGACGTTCCTTTTGAGCCACCGGTGCCACATTTGGATCGATGTGCAGCTTTAACTGATATCCCTTCAGTTTCCCAAGCCCTGTGAAACACTTTTTGTGCCTACTCAAGATTTCCTGACGATACTGCTGATCTGTCAAAACAGACGGCTCCACGTTATTCACATTGAACGCTAACACATGTAAGTTCAGAGCAGTTTCCTTTCCTAGTAATGACGGACCATCACCAGGTGTCACCACAAATGTTGCGCACTTCACAACTTTATCCTTGAATGAAATGTCAGCGGTAAATTGACCCAGAACTTCAAGCGGCGATTTTGACTGAAATGCGTACAACTTTTTCGATGACTTAACGAGATCTATCGATTTTTCAGACTTAATCGCATGCCACGCACGTTTCGTCACAATGTTGCAACTTGCTCCGGAATCGATGAGCATTTCGACTTTTGTCCCGTTTATTTCAACGTGAACTGTTCCGCACCTTGAGTCAGTTGATCCCGATACACTGAATACATACTCATCGTCGGACGATTCATCAGAGTTTCCTCCAGTAGCACCCTCTCTGTTCTGAACAACACTTCGTACGTAGCCTTCTTTTCTCGACTTTTTGTTTTCCGACTTATTGCTCTTGTTCTCAGTTAGGTTTGTTCGACAACACCGAGCAAAATGACCCTTCCGACCACAGCGTCTGCAGTCTTTGTCTTTTGCAACGTGACAGTTTTGGGAGTTATGGCCTTCAAAACCACATCGCCAACACTCGTTTCCGGTACTACTGCTGCCAGTCCGTTCACGATCCTGACCCTGGCCATATCGATTGTTGCGGCGGAACCCAGTGGACTTCCGGCCATATCCTTGCTGACCTTTCACGCGATTCACCCGATCGGCCACATCAGAGTCCGATGAGTCATCTGAGATAGACAGTTTGTTGACTGCGGTATCAAGGGTCTTCATCTTCACAGCCTGGTCATCGACGGCTTCCAGCCTGGAGGCTATTTCTAACAGTTTCGTAAGAGTCAACTTGGCCTCTTTCAGCAAGACCTTTCGGAGTTTTTGCGACTGGCAGTGTGAGATAACCTGATCAATAATCATATCATCTGTCATGTCATTGTCCCCTTTCCGAAACTCACACGTTTGTGCCAACTTCTTGAGCCTACTGACATATGCAGTTACCGTTTCTGAAGAGTCCTGATGGGCATTTTTGAAAAGATGCCTCTCAAAAGTCACATTTTTCTTAGGTTCAAAATATTTGTTGAAGGCCTCAATGGCAGGTGTGTAGTCGTTCTCAGTTCCAGTGTTCTCAAGGGTATCAAACAAATCGACCATGTCGGAACCTGCACAATGCAGCAGGAGCGCCCTCTTTTGAGCTGGCTTGGTCACCCCCGTAGCAGTCATGTAGATAACAAACCTTGCCCGCCATTTTTCCCAGCGCTTGCTCAAACCGGACGGGTCCGAGTGGAGGTCAAACGGCTCCACTGGAGTGAGGGTGAGAAAATTTGTAGCCATTTTACCATCAGTTCCTTCTATCGACGTTTGGCTTTATCCTCGTCGCCAGATGTTGGGCTCTGAACACGAATTAAATCGATATTGACGCGTTTAAAACACAACATATATTCTGGGTTCATATCACTCGTACATCATCTTGCGCGCCCCCTACACACCGGCAGGTGGTGCCATCTATTGTACACAACTCACACGAATCTTCTATACAGGTTGTTCCCGAATATAGTCAACTCTCAACAGTATTGTCGTTGCCGCATTGTCGTCGTCGGAAAATCGTACACGTGTACGTAGCTAAACACCCATAAAAGCTTCTTACAGCAGATCATTCCACCGGAGACTTCCCACAAATGTTGGTCTTTTAAAGAAAAGAGTCTGGTCAGAAAATCAGTTTAAATTAATGAGTACTTGCCTTGTTATCCACGGAAATATGAAGCTTCTTAACCTTTAAATTTCTGCGGAAAACCAGTTTTGCATCTGGGTAGAAATCCGCATGGGCATCTGGTTTGTCAGAAACCCCATCAACCAGAGAGTCCTGAAATGAAATAAAAATATCCATTTATTCACTCACTGTTTTTGGTTACCAGTACCGGTATATAAGGGCAAGTTCGAGACAACAGCAACGCAGAACATGGCACAGACATGGATCGGGGTGGGGGGGGGGG
>NMRB01000552.1:125921-166773 GCA_002633025.1 Notospermus geniculatus
GGCGTGCCCGACGCGCGACCCCCTTTCGGCCACCAAATCTGTATAAATTGGTTGCAAAATTCTGACATTTGGAGGAAATCATTGAAATTCACCGCATATTTCAATGTTTCTAGCACAGTTTCTAGCACAGTGCGCCCACTCTTTTCCGAAATCGTGGATCCGCCCCTGTGGCATATGACCCAGCATGTATGTTGCTTGAGTTTTCCCTCAACATGTTATGGAATTTAGTCAAATTAATCAAAGGTCAAGAACAGTGTTCCCTGAAATCAACGGAATCTGATTTCAAAATAGCGGCTCTAGTGGCCATAACATCAAAACATGGCCATTTTCAAAGGGAACCTCCCAAAAGACACCCCCAACATACATACATCTACAAAAAATCAATTTGATCAGACAAACGGTGCGCCCTAAAATTGACAGAATCAGATTTCAAGATGGTGGCGTTGGCGCCCACATTGTAAATCGAAACGTGGCCATCATCGAAAGGACTTTCCTCTAGTCTCACCCAACATACATACAAAGACTCAATTTGACTGGACGGGCAGTTTTCTTTTAAATGAACGGAAACGGAAAAGTTAACTGACAGACATGACGGTTGACGTAACAGCTGAGAACGTAATGCCCGCTTCCTGTAACATGTCCAAGATGCTATCAGAGAGAGTGTGTGCTAATGTATGACCACAGGTGCCTGGAGGACTGTCACAAAAAGGATTATAAACACACAGGAGGCGTAAAACTCGCCTTGGTTCATCGCCGAGGGCGATGCCGAGCGAAGCGAGGAAGGTAGGAAAGTAAACTGAAGCGGGAGATTTGACTCCGTTTCGACCGATTTTTAAATCCCGTCCGGCAGACAAACTACACAAAAATGGCCATACCAACTGTTTCCTGGGGTCCACAAGATCCTAAATGACACACAAGATATCCACTTACATTCATACAATCCACAGAAATTACTGAAATCCAGCTCTGAACGGCGCATTGCACAAAAGCATCAACCGGTGAAAATTTCCTCGCATGCCACCCACGGTTCTCCCGACACCGAATAGTAACGCGACTTCGGATTGGTTATTAATTTCAAGGGAATTCCCACTTACCTCGTTTCAAGAACTGCTCCGTGCTATGCACATGTACTTGACTGTATACATTGTGAAGCCCTGCTGTCGAGATTGATGCTCATCGTCAAGTTATTCGACCGGGGGTGGCATGCGAAGAAATTTTCATCGGTTGATGTTTTTGTGCAATGCTCCGTTCAGAGCTGGATTTCAGTAATTTGTATGGATTTGAATGGCCATTTTTTGCGTAGTTTGTCTGCCTGACGGGATTTAAAAATCGGTCGAAACGGAGTCAAATCTCCCGCTTCAGTTTACTTTCCTACCTTCCTCGCTTCGCTCGGCATCGCCTTCGGCGATGAACCAAGGCGAGTTTTACGCCTCTTGTGTGTTTATAATCCTTTTTGTGACAGTCCTCCAGGCACCTGTGGTATAACCGGCATCGTTGATTGGTTCAAACCGAGGATTGAAATGCCAGCTTCAGGCGGATATAACTGCAGTAAACGTTTGTTAGTTCATCAGCGTGTGCTGAAGATGGCGCTGCGATCACCATATAGACCGATTTGAAAATATGATTGTTAGTCCATTGAAAAATTGGCGAAATAAAAGTCCTGTGGGATTTTTGATATGAAATTTGCCGAACTGTCCAAATAGGTAGAGAATGGCTTCCTGTACATGACAAACTTTGCCGGCACTTCCAGAAATTCTTTTGATGGAAGTTACGGCCAACTGTATTTTTTGAACTGACTTTTTCATTGAACTCAAGAACTGAGCTTTGTACAGGAGAATGGGACTCGATGTACAGCTAACTTTTGAGCGGTTGTTTTACACCCCATAAATGTATTACCAACAAATAGAAATGTGGGGCTTCGTAATCAAATAAGCATGTTTTCAGTAGTTTTTAGCTTGTTACGTAATTAGAAACGGTGTTTTTATGTATTTTGACCCATTTTATGTTAATTTACATAAAAAACGTCATTTCTTATTACTAAACTACTGAAAACAATTAAGAACATGCTTATCTGATTCTGAGGCACCATGTTTCCATCTGTTGGTAATACATTTATGGGGTGTAAATCCAACCGTTCAAGTTACCTGTACATCGGGTCCCATTCTCCTGTACAAAACTCAGTTCTTGGGTCCAATGATAAGTCAGTTCGAAAAATCCAATTGGCCGTAACTTCCGTCAAAAGAACTTGTGGAAGTGCCGGCAAAGTTTGTCATGTACGGGAAACCATTATATATCAATCCAGATAGTTCGGCAAATTTCATACCAAAAATCCCACGGGATCCCATTTGGTCCCGGACTAGTAATGCTCTTTTGACAGGAGGTTTAAATGCTCATACAGGTACTGAACCAGATTTTGTTCAGGCAAATTTGCCAGGAAATGAGGACTTAGCTGAGCAAAGGGTTAACTTTGAAATTCCCGAGCAGTCTTCCCAAGAATTTGTGGGTATAAATAACTTTGGTTAAGGGGCGGTAGCCATAAGGAAGCGCACTACAAATGGCGACTGAAAACAATTCATATTTTCTTCAAGCAAAAAGGTAGCATCGATTTCATGTATTTCTATGAAATTGCTACTCTTGTTCTACACATCTGAATTGAAAACGATGTGCTTTCATCTTTCATTAATCAGCTAATTAAGCAAACAATGAGACCCCCATTTCACTTTTTCGTCATAGATTTCTCGGCAACAAGGCGACTGAGACCTTGGCGTTTTACCACAAAATGTTGGGGAATACATATGTGCAGGTGCCGACGTTGAGATAATTTGCAAATTCTAATTCTTAGTAATGATAATTATGTAATTTGTGCCAAAAATTGGTCAAAAATGAACTTTTTGAATATCTCCCGAAACCTGTTGAATAGTGAAAAAATCTCAACATCGCGCCCTGCGCACAAATATACTGCTGCCAAACGAAAAGAAACCGCTGAAGTGCGATGCCTGATGGACGAGAAAAGTCTTCCCAAAATTTTCATATTTTGGCCTAAACACGCCTACGCTTTTCGAAATACGCGGGCTATTAAAGTAACCTCCTTATTGTCATTAAAATAGGCCTATGCGCACGGACGCACCGGGTGTACAAAAAGCATTGTGCTGGACAATATTTTTGAAAGAGTGTAGGTTTTGGCAACGAACCATGATCAGCTTGTCCTTGACGCCTAATTTTATTAACAATACATGGTTATTCATAAATAAGACGGTTCAACCTTCGACCGCCGCACTAAAACGGCGCTGTATGTTTCCACTACCGCCCCCTTAACAACTTTTTGAAATTTGTAAAAATCAATGTCTGTATATTTTAAATGGTCGATTTGGCAGGGATAGAGCTATTGGGCATTGCACTTGTGCCAAATAGGGCGACTATTGATTATTTTATCGGCTCAGTTGACTTGCTATCATACATGTATGTAAGGCTTCTTTTACATAGAAGTATACGGCATACGAAAACGCCGGGCGTCGGAATATGGCCCTCTCGGTCAGCTGTGTAAACTTTGCCAAAACGTTCCTCTTTTCCGGTGGCTGCATCCGCGAACAGTGGAGTTCGCTGATATGAAGTACCATGCTATTTAGATGCTACCGGTATGTTTATTCAGGAACATTAAAGATAATGTATCACGGGTATTTTCGCGGGCCACGAAATTCATTGTTTATTTACATTTTGTTTGTTTATGTCCAGGCTTTCTTTGTCTTATGAGTAATTTGTTGATAGCATGCCCCTCTAGAAATTATGTTGATTCCAAAAGTATTCATTTTGGTGGGTTGGCATGTCCCAAAAGTCCAAAATAACATCATGTAAACATCCATGTTTACACTGAATGTAAACAATGAAGTCGTGATATATTATCTTAAAGGTGCAGGGATACCTAAGCACAAATAATGCACGCACAACATTGAAAACCCGAAATCTTTTCTATGACCAAAAGTAATCTATTTAACCAAGTTTATAACTTAAGTATAAACCCTCCTCCGTACATGCTGATAAAAAAATGTGAATTTGGGTTAGTAGTAATGGTATAAATTAACTTTTAATTAGACCCTAAAATTTCATCTTCGTGGCGAAATTCTGACTCGTGGGTACCGACTACGGGGTTACGGATTATACCATTACCTAGAGACAGGCAGTCTTCAGGTGCCTAAGGAAAGTTTTCTCCAGAAAATTGTTTCAGTTACCCGGTATAAACTAATTAAGGTGTAAAAATGCCCTAATTCACATTTTTTGGAACACGGGAAGATTTTTACTCGGATATCACCAAAATCTCTCTATAGGCACCTGGGGACTAAGTTTACTATCAGGTAAAACCGATACTTCATATAAATCACCAACCAATTTTAAGTGCAAAACAAAACCGAAAATCGCAGGAAAAACGGGTGAATGCGACTCAGTCGATCAGTGCATGGTTGTTATTCAAATTAAGTCATTTCCCGCCTCGTTAGTATAGTCCGTTTAAAAGTTTGCTGTAGTGCATTGTGAAGCAAAGCAAAACCACTCTGTCACGCATCTTTTATTTGTGTGCATTGCAATCGACCTTACATGCCTGAATCGATTGGCCAGCAACTCCTAAACATTCTTGGCTCGAGTTTAGGAACGAGTTGTAGTAATGGGCAGTGAACCGAGATCAGGTGACGGGCTGCTATAATGAGCTGCCGATTAGTTCTGAGACCGCCACTAGGCCTGTGCTTATCTGTTAGGTATCCCTTCACCATAACGTGTGTGCAATTCCACCAGTGATGGGACAAGTAAAAAATCGGGTAAAAAATGGGCAAAACATTGTAAACTTCGGCGGTAATTTTGCATCACGTGCTATACATGTAATCTATGATTGTCTGCAGTCATTCGTATACTTACATTTTTGATTGGTCGCAAATCGTTGTACATGTTGATGTAGTACAGTATATAGTTATAAACCCCTTTCGGGTCCTTTAATTTGAACGTAGCAAGTTCAGATCCAAATGGGAGATGGAGGGTGATCTGGACGTCCTCTGAAAGTGTATTAAATGCCTCGTTTGCGTCTGGACGGATGAACGTCTTGTTATTGTAGGGAACATCATCCCGTGACTCGATTTCGATGCTACGATCGGCGACATAAGATGGCTGCATAACGTCAAGTGTATTACAAGGTACTGCATGAAATAGAGAGAAAATAGCTGCCAGGTCTACAGGTGCAGGGGCGGATCCAGGATTCCGGGAAAGGGGGCGCATGGCGGCATTACGGCGAATTCACGCTAGAGAAATGAAAATTATTTTCTCAGCTTCTCGTGAGGAAATATTCATTTCACCCAGTTGAGCAGAGAACAGGTATACCTGTCCGTACAAACTCAGGTACATACACTCAATGTTACCTTTCGAGTTTCAACGTAACGTGACAAAGATGTGTGTATCCACTAGCTATACCTGTGCTACATTTTAGGAGTCAACTTGGGTGCCATAAAAACTCAGGACCATTCGGCTAGCGTGATTTTGCGGTAATGGGCCTGGCGTCACATCAAATCAGGTATTAAGTTGCACAAAATGAGAAGGAGGATGAACCAAAATAACTCCAGGAGATAGAGGAAGAAATCTTATGATTTTACAAAAGACAGACAATGGGTCATATGAATAAAAGACTAGCAAATGCTTTAACTTCAGATTTATACAGGATTGCCAAGTGTATTTGTATTGCAAAATTCAAGTAAAAGCATTTACTGGTCTTTATTCATTTGACCCAATACGCTTTGCCTACTGAAATTGACAAAATGTTGGTCTCAACCTGCCAACTTCAGAGGGACTTAGTACCGGTACTCGTTTTGTGGTGACTGATCACATATCATCCGGGTTTTCCAGTTGCCCGCTTTTCTAGGTCACACAGGCCGAAGTTCCATTTTCCAAGATGGCTGCTTGGCAGTGGTCTTTGTAGTCCGATCCCACTGAAATTTGCTGTACACATGGAGGCTACATGGATATTTGTTCAATTTCAGAACATTTCTAGCTGTCTTGGCTGTAGTAGTTAACGTGCAATTTGCATAATAGCTGCCTGGCTGCCATATTTGAAGTCCGATGGGACCGAAATTCGCTGAAGACGTAGATGGTACCCAGATACATCACAACACCTAATTTCAACAATCCAGGACCAATAGCCACGAAACATGACACCCAGTGGTGAAATTTCGAACGTTGACCACCATGACCTTGAAAATTAGGTCAAATCGAAAACCCGCCTGATATGTCATGTATCCTTATCAGATGTACCTACGATAAAAACGTGGTGATGATTCGACCAACGATTAAGGCTAAATGTCACTTTAAAGGTTTTTGGTGTATCTCCCTGGTGGCCAAGCCAGGAACCATATCGGACCGAAACTTGATGAGTTACTCTGATCTAGGGGTACATACGCACAAAGTTTCAGGTCAATAGCCCCAGCGGTTACAGAACGTGCTCTGCTAACGGACACACTGACGACAACGACGACGACGTACACCGCCTGACGACTATAGCTGACAGGTGAGCTAACATGGAATGCCAAATTTGCATTTTTCAAGCATCAGAGACACAAAATACCATCGCTCTGACTACGGAGGGGGGGGGGGCAGGTGCACGCTGGCTGCTCCCCCTACTTTTGGTAGATCAGGTCACAAATATTATTTAAGAGCCATTAATTCAGAGACATTAATTCATTAATTCATTAAGAGACATTAATTCATAAGTATTTTTTTGTTTCAACTGCAAAAAAGTAAAATCGAGTAACATACCGTATTCTGTCGTTGCCGGTGTGGTGGAGAGTATTGTTGTTGCTGAAATCACAATTTTATTGTACATGTAGTTGTTATCTTTTAAAAAAGATAATTTCTGGAGCCAGACAGAAATGCTTAATAATGGAGTCCTGCCATATAGTTACAATAAATTCATTGTTTTCTCAGCCTGTGCTTGGACGTTTACCCAAAGTAATTTAGTGAAAAGTAACCTTAAAGCTGAACTTAATAGATATAAACCCCAAGCGGAAGAGGTAGAAATTACGAACAGCCACAAGGCACTTCCAAACTACCTCTGAAAACGATACACCCTCTCGGACGGTCACAGTTGGTTTCACTTGCCACCACGCTCTTGAACAGTAAAGATCTCAGCACAGCTGCCAAATGAGAAAAAACGAAAAATAATCTGTGATGGCACCGAGATTCGAACCCACAACCCTCTGATCGATTCGCCAACCTCTTTCTGTACGCGCCACGAAGACTGTTTGCTTGCATGGCGACAATTCCGATCGCTTTATTTCCTCATGGAGATCTTCAAAACCACAGCGCCTTTATTGTAGATCGGCGTCGTTGTATGCAAGCAGTCTTCGTGGCCGTACAGAAAGAGGTTGGCAAATCGATCAGAGGGTTGTGGGTTCGAATCTCGGTGCCATCACAAGATTATTTTTGGGTTTTTTTCTCATTTGGCAGCTGTGCTGAGATCGGTACTGTTCAAGAGCGTGGTGGCAAATGAAACCAACTGTGACCGTCCGAGAGGGTGTATTGTTTTCAGAGGTAGTTTGGAAGTGCCTTGTGGCTGTTCGTAATTTCTACCTCTGCCGCTTGGGGTTTATATCTATTAAGTTCAGCTTTAACAACCGTAATAACTTAAAAGTAGACGTCCATTTGCTGCTTCGTATTTCTTCTGGGGCCAAAACATTCGTTAGTAAACCTAAAAATTGCGCTTATGGCCCTGTGCTTTCGCGATGGCCAATACATGGCAGAAGAACACAGGCTCGTCGAGCCTATTATTGTAAGTCTTAGGGGTTTCAGATTGTTTGGTTTCAATCAACATCACAAACAAACTTGTTCTTTGTGTAAAACGATACATTTTGTGGGATGAAGGTTACAATAAACTATAGGCACTTTTGGAGAGAAATAATGAATTAGGCCTATTAAAAATCGATACGATTTAGCCTGCCGCCCCTGTGAATAATGAGTCGATCATGACCACGTGGATGAACAATGCTGGCAAAATGTAGACGTCGGGTATAATCGCCTCCTGGATACAGCACTACCTGGATTCTACGAGTAGTGGCATTGTTGGCAAACCAATGAACTGTCTTGGTATTGGGTGTTTCAGAATTTCTAAAATAGTACATGAAATGGTCCATGCCCCTCAATTGCAATAATGTTTTCGACATTAACGTCACTACGTGAACCTTGACGCCACCAGGCTTGTACAGTTTACAGTCACCTCTTTGTTCTTAAACCCTCAGCTGGAGGGATAGCATTAGCCATCTGGTCAAATTTTACCTTTCCTCTAATTAGTGTTTAATCAGCATTTATTATCCAGCCAATGGTTGCTCTCTCTTCAGCTTCAAAAACCTAGGTTTTACCTCTCAACCCATTAGATCATCATTCTCGGAAACAACTTGTGTGGAGCAAGTCCAACATCATGTGATCCTTTGTATTTTGCTGAAACCCACCCTCCCCGCCCCCTTGTGTGGTGGCTGTTCTTGTTGTATGTTCAACATCTCGTAGTCGTTTCTCGATGAGTCATAAACAGGCCTTTTCAAACTTTTACCAAGGCTATTTTGGATGGTGCAATGAATGACAACTGCCCTGTTAGGTAAATAGGTAACCCTTGTGGTCAACTGTGGTCACTTGTGGGCAAAGTAAGATTGACTGATTACCACTCATGCATTCACAGATAAAAGGTAAGTTGATTCATGACAGTTTTTGAACTTGAAATAGGCATGGTTCAGGCCACAACTGGGCCAGTGCCCGCATTCCATTTTTTGAATGAAATACCATTCTCCGAGATCATGCCGCAAAAAGGTACTCGACGTGTGGGTCGCAAGCTGATCCCGATTTAGAGTCGAAGTCGAAAAAAATTGGAAATTATTGACCTTCGTATGATGTCCGGGATGTTAGGTCCAGTAATGTGTGGCGCTACCTTAAAGGAAGATATTGCCAGAGCCATCCTGCTGTACCTGTAATATTTATCATTGCCCCCCTAACAGGAATGCCCGGGGAGGCAATGACAAACGGCCGAAGGCCGTTTGTCATTGCCTCACCGGGCAATGTTGTTAGGGGGGCAATGAGCGGCATTACAACTACATGTATAATGATTATGACTGCCCCCCCCCCGTCTGTGAATGCCTCCTCGAGTCTATTTCATACAGCTATTATTAGGCCCACGTATAGGTTCGGTTCATTGGAAGGAAATTTTCGGTCTGCTGCCAGCTCGCCCCGTGGCCGAGTGGGCTAAGGCGTTGTACAATGATTTATTTCTTTCTTTCCAGGTTTAGGTAGATCGATCCCCAGCACAGGACTTTCTTTCTCGTCGTTTTCATTGTACTAATATTAATGCTTTGCACATGTTCGGCTGTTTACCCTTGTTGTTATACTATTGTTGGGTACTTGTCCTACTCGACGTACAAGAATCGTTATTTTGCAATAACTTATATTGTTTCTCATTATTTTTTACTCGGATTTCAATTATTCTTTTCCGCTGACACCTAAATATCTGACAGTTAGGCCTTCACGCATGTATTTTTTTCAACCATTTACGTCATCCCAAATCGTGATTGGTATAAATGTATGACCACAGTGGCTTGGGTGGACGCGAGGCAGAATGGTTGGTTAGGGTTATAACCCTAACCCCCTAACCCTAATTACGGTGACAACCCTAACCCCCAACCCTAATTACGGTGACAACCCTAACCCCCTAACCCTAATTACGGTGACAACCCTAACCCCTAACCCTAAATACGGTGACAACCCTAACCCCAATTACGGTGACAATTCTAACCCTAATTACAGTGATAACCCTAACCAAAAATAGATAACTCGCTTATCTATTTTTGCCGCACCGTAACCCAACCCTACTGTATCGCGTCAGGTCCCTTTGGGTATGACAGCTGTGCAGAGGAGA
The DNA here is from genome assembly GCA_002633025.1 of Notospermus geniculatus. Lineage (NCBI taxonomy): Eukaryota > Metazoa > Nemertea > Pilidiophora > Heteronemertea > Lineidae > Notospermus > Notospermus geniculatus. Next base: position 135,844 of record NMRB01000552.1, read on the forward strand.
CGCACCACGTTAATACAGCACAGAGTTTCGCTACTCTTAATAGGGAGTTGAAGAAATCAAACGAAAAAAGTTAACTTACGACAACGCTTTTTTTTCGAAAATGTCATATGTATTACATGTAATCTGGGGAATCCGCAGTATGAAAAGTAACGTTGTCGTAAGAGTTAACGTTTATCGTTTGATTTCTTAAATTCCCTATTGTTCGAATTATTGATTGCGAAGGAAATTAAAATAGGCTTTCTCTGTTCATCAATTATTGACCAAAAATTAATATTAAAAAACGAAACAAAATAATCTTAGTAACACAAGAAACAGTCGTGGCAAAGTAATGGAAAGAATACTGAGATACATTGCATTGATACAGTACAAGGAGAAGAACGACAAAGATGAAAGTCCCGTGCTGGGGATCGATCTACCTAAACCTGGAAAGTAAGAAATCAGCGATCAGAACAACGCCTTAGCCCACTCAGCCACGGGGCGAGCTGCCAGCCAATCGTAACTTTCCTTCCAATGACGCGACTCATAGGCCTACATAGATCACCACTGAAGGGGGGCATTGATAATCAATTTTCTTGGAAACGGAGTTGATTTTAGCTGCCCCAGGGGGGCAATAAAAAACGGGACTTATTTGTGATTATGAAATTTGTGATTATGAATGCCCGGTCGGGCAATTTATGAAATTTGTGATTATGAATGCCCGGTCGGGCAATAAGATGGGGAGGCATTCTGAGTCATTACACCGGTACCGGAAGTTTGACCACCATGTTGATTTTCATTGTAAGTGATCTTTAATCAAAATACTAGTTCATGGGTGATATGAATAAAAACTAGCAAATGTTTTTGCTTAAATTTTGCAATACAAATGCAGTAGGCAAAGCTGTGCAAATCTCAAGTGAAAGCATTCGCTAGTCTTTATTCATATAACCCCATGAGCCAGTTTTTCCTCCTCCCTCGTCTTTGGAGCCCTTACAGACCTCCCGCCGTTTGTCCCTCCCGAGAAGAAACAGTCGACAAATTCTTACCCTGGAAAAGGACCACCGCAACCAAAACTGCCAGCAAGTGGGATGAAATCATGATGGCCGAATAAACTGAAGAGGGATTCAATACAATGGATGTCTTTCTTTGGTCTTTGATTGGAAGATGATATCAAGTCACTGAAAAATACATTCAAAAATCGCTGTGTCGGTGTATGTCATTCTGCATAACGCATCCTGTAAAAATCGGCTAACCTCTTCCTACACTCTGCAGCAAGCAACCAGATTCCGCGTCCAACGTTTTGGGATTTTCTCGTGCGCCCAATCAGAAGCCTCTTTGCGATAATTTATTCATACGAGTACCGGGTAGGCCGTTCAACTTCGTAGCGAACAACACTAGCCTGATGGTACATAATTGACTTCCCAGTACCAGTCCTACAACAGACTAACTAATAGTCTCCATCGAATATTGCCTTTGCGGCTTCTTTTTGAGTACTTGTAAGTCCTTCCACGGAGAATTTGCATTCAAATAAAGTTTCATCGACCGCCATCTTGTCATCATACCCGAGCTGCCGATGCAAGCTTTGCCATGATTGGTTGCTATTTTTGTGACCGGGGAAATCCTTGAACACGGAATGTGGTTTGTTTGCGTGAAGGTCAGGGGAGAAGCCGAGTCTTGACCTGAACTCTGTGAAGATGGTGTATGTTTACGTGAAATGAGAGACATTGGGTGAGGTCAAGTATTGAGTAAAAATGGATTGAGTAAACTTTGAGTTTACCTTGAGTTAACCTGAGCTCTTTACCCCAGATACAGGTAAACCCTGAGTAAACTCTTAGTAAACCTTAGCTGACTCTGAAGTAACTATAAGATAACCCTCAAGTAACCTCTGGGAATTCCCCACATCTACTCAGATTCCTTGAATCTTTACTCTGGGCCAGTATCAGTGCATACTTCATGCATACATCACATGCTGTAGCAGTGTTAATAGCTCACAGTACACACGCATGACAAACAAGATGGACAAGGGAAGAATGGGAGGTTTCCTTGGAGTGAGCAGAAAATGATAGAGAAAATCACAACAGGTTCAACCAGGCCAAAACATACCTGATATTCCCCACATATTCCAACAAATTGTCCATCCATAAGTCACAAATGTCTATGCACAGGTTCTTTGCTGAATGCTAGCCTCCTTAAGTAATTTTCATGCCTTTCTTGGGCAAGAGCATGAACGAAAACAGGCACAAAAAACATGGCTGCCTGTTCTGTCCTGCCTCCAAAACTTTACCAAAAACTTGACTTCTTTCCGAGTTAACTCTGAGTTAACACCTAGGGATTAAGATTACCCTAATGCATCCATTCGTTTTTAACAAAGATGGCCGCTCTGCTCAGGTATACTTAACCCTGGGGTATAATTTAAGTAAAATTATGAGTTTACCCAGAGTTTACTCTTAGTAAACTCAAGGTAAACTATACCCTCGTTGAGAAGTCAAGTTTTGGGTATATTGGGGGGTTATCTTTACCCTGGGGTAAGAATCTGAGGGTTATCTTATCAAAACTTGACCTCACCCATTGGCTGGTATTCACAAAAGTTAGCAAATGCGTTTACATAAGATTTGCACAGCGAGTTCCAATGTAAATGCACTACAAAATTTGAAGTAAAAGCATTTGCTAGCTTTTATGAATACCAGCCATTGGCTGGGAAGGAATGAAGAAAAGAAAAATGTGAAGGAACGAACAACAATATAACAAAATTGATAATTTGGTATGAGATTTTCCTGTATGATTGGCTGGATATCCAACAATGAATATCTCATAAAGTTATTTCACCATTCAGCCAAATACTATACGCCATCTGTAGCTGCCGCTGATTTTGGAAGAGAGCGCAATTTCCCAAAAACTAATTTAGAACCGGATACGGAACTCTTCGTTGAATATTGAGCATGCGCAGTGCTTTTGCCACTCCCGTATTTTGCGTGCCAGTCACGACCTGGTGCCTCGGACAGAGTATTTAAGTAAGTAACATGCACAAAAGAGGTACCGGTAAATATATTGTGAAAGTATATAAAGACGATCCTTAGTGCGTCTGGACTCTCCTAGCGGCTTCGTATTGACGTCATCAGATCTTAATCACGAAAACGTTACACTTTATTGGGCGTGGTCTCGCCCGCACATGGTCCTAGCTTTCCCGCGGCTCTTCCCCCTTGAGTTTTGTCACAATCCGTGCATATTATGTACTAAGTTTGCATCATGTTCGTGCAGTGTTGTTTCTAGATGACCCATAAACCATTGTTATTGATTTATTGTAGTTATGTGACGATATATAGGCCTAAATTGGAGGCTCGATGTAGCTTGAGGTTGCGCCAATAGGTGGCAGTACCTCCCATGTCTGAGGAGTGCGCGGTCACGTGACCCGCCACGAGTTGGTATAAATGGCAGCACCTTATTGGTGTGGTAGTTATGGTTGTTGTGTATTTTCTCGTTGTAGATTTCACGACTTGTTCATGGGCTTATTAAAGACAGAAGCTAAAATAAAGTCCTTCTTCAAGTTTGTCGTGTCTCAATGTGCTGAAGCACCAGGGTGGCTGCCATACCATCTTTTCCAAACATGGCACTTTCAATTTAGAATAGAATTTATAATTTTACTTTGGCTCATTCGGAAAACCTGTTTAATTATATTTATAGTATACGTATAGGACTAATCCTAGTCCTACCCTTACACCCTACCCCTACCCATACGCATAAATGTACCCTACCTATAACCCCACCCCTACCCGTAAAACCCTAACCCCTACCCCTACCCCTAACGCCCCCAGTGGGGGGCTAACCCTGTGCTAGCCCCTCCCCAGGGGGCTAATCCGTAACCCTAGTCAACCCCTTATAGGGAGGCCTACATGGAAGCGTAAAATTTATTGTCTATTTTGTAACGACAATAACAACAAAATATGCCATACTTGGGGAAGAAGATGACGTCACCAAGTGGGAACCCCAATGACGTCGTAAAGGTGTTGGAACAAGATGGCGACGCCGGGTGTGAAAAAATTCGCACGCGGGAGCAGATTTCGTAGTTTTTATAGATTTTGCGTTTTTGCATTTTTTTGCATTTATCAACAATCAGGCAAATGAACAGTTGCATGCCTTGTCTTTTTTAGTGTGTAGTGAAGCCCAACGGTCCCCAGGAACCTACCCCCCCCCCCCCCCCCCTACAAGTACAAACAGATGTAAATGTACGAGACGCCTGTGCACAAACATACAAATTATCGGGCGGGGGCATTTTAAATAGAAATTTTCATAACACGCATTTGTTTGCTATTGCCCCCGGGGCAATTAAAAATATGACTTAGTCATTTGTGAATGCCCGGGGAGGCACTGACAAACAGAAAATCCCGTTTACCAATGCCCGGTCGGGCAGCAGGAATGGGAGGCACACTTTTCTGAGGTAGTGATAGTACGTTTCCGAGGGATTTGTAGATTATAAAAGCAAGCACCATAACTGTGCGTGTAACCTTTGAATTCTGAGTTACCTAAAATGATCATAGATAAAATCAATTATACATTATAGGCTTGTTTTACCAAAAGTAAGAAGCTTTACCTACGATATAACAGAAAACAAAATTTTTAAATTCAAAAGGTTAACACTTTCGCTACCGGATTAATTTGAAAAGTGCACATTGTGCATCATGAATTTCGCGTGTGTTGACACAAAGGCGCCTAGCTCCGCGAAATTGCAGCCAAAACTGGCGCCAAGCCACTCATTCTGGAGGCAGCGAAATGCTTGTTCCAAAATGTCTGTGAGAGGAACAGGCAGGAGCCAAAGAAGCAAGTTGTGAGGAAATGGTCACATTCTGCCTACGTTTTCGTAAGGTTGCCAATCTTTAAATGTCTATATCTCTGAAAATTTGTCGTTTACTTTTTTCTCCTCTTTCTTTTGGCGCCAGTCGCGTCGTCGTAGCTGCTTCCGTTCCGGAGATATGGCCATTTTGTCACAACTAGTCAGATTTGCTCTCTGGAGTCAGTCAATCTGGACCCCCGGACAAACGTTAAAATGCAATTTTAGCCAAGTTTCATCGAACAGAGCAACGTCGCGTATTAAGGGGGGGGGGGTAGTCTCGCGTTAAAAAATATGAACAAGCAGGCATCAATCGGTCCACTGGTTACGTTTCTAGGCCAATTCGAATGTGCGAGGGTGTGTGGCACAGGCCACACTCGCAAAAATACGAGAACAGTAGCCTGAGGGTTAAGTGAACTCAATTTCTACCACAGTCACACTGCATAGACAGGCTTACTTGCCCAAAGCTTTTCAGATGTCAAGTACCACTCAGTCTTTTCTGAAATATAGTGTGGGAAATCTAGTGTACAGTCTTTTCTGAAATCTAGTGTGGAAAAGTGCCAGCCTGAAGAAGACCCCGGTTGGGGTCGAAAATTTGTTAAGTCCTGGAAGTCAATATCTTTTTTCCACAGGTAGTAAAATGCGTCATACACAACACGTATTATCGTACTATTATGCGACACCATTGAATTGGACTCTAAGAGAGACCCTTACTCCAGTGACAAACAATACAGGGGAGCATCAAGAAGGCGGAGGTGAGGATATGAAAAAAATGGTCACTAATGAAAATAATGGTAAACAAATATCTCCTAATTTAATGATGTTGAATTACTCACCTCGCACTTCGTACGGAATCGCAAGCTAGAGACACAATAGGAAATAACTTGATGTCATGAGAATTTCGTCAAATGAAACAATTTTCTTACCACATGTATCATGTTTATATACAATGAAGGGAAACCCCTGGGACCAGAGTGTTTATACGAACCAACTACGTGTCGACATTAGTAATGGTACACGTCATGTAATTCAGTTTTTTAGAATCATATTTCAGTTGCATTATTTAGATATATTAAGCACATCCACAAAAGGCGGACTCAGATCCAATGGTTCGAACCAGATGACGCATACTGGCTAAGTCTTTAATACCAGCAAAACCGACTACAAACATACATATATTTTGCTATTTTAATTAAATTCAGTCTGCCGTTTTGTTGTCCGTGAGTTGGCAAACAAAGTTTTCGAGCACTGCCCACACACTGCATAGACAGGCTTACTTGCCCAAAGCTTTTCCAGATGTCAAGTACCGGTGTAATGTATATTATTGCCCCCTGTATGCCAATGCCCGCTACTCCGTGACTGAGTATTTTTCACCCAAGGCGACGCCCTCTTTTCCAAATTTGGCACATTCAACTTAGAATGTGTTCACGATCATTTTGCGACAAAAAATGACGTTTCCTGACGGCATAACACATCTTTTTAGGCTGAAAAAGGCATAAAATGGACTGGTAAAGGCTGCATAATGCCATCAGGAAGATTCGAACCAGGGCCTATCCACATACCTAGCTAGCTAAACTTCAGTGGACCTACGCTACGCTCCGCCATGGATTTTGTTAGGGGGGTGGGGAGTCAGTCGGAAAACCTCTCTTATAGTACACGTCATTTACTTGGACTACTTTCTAATCCTAACCGTAATCCTAGTCCGACCCCTACCCCTACACATACCCGACCCCATAACCCTAACCCTAGTCAAGCCCTTATACTGAGGCGTACATGGAAGCGTCAAAATTATGCAGCTAGTTTATTTTTTGAAACGACAATAAGAACAAAATTTATGTATGCTGTATTTTGGAAAACAAGATGACGTCACCAACTGGGTACCCCCATGACGTCGTACAGGTGTTGGGAATGAAAAACAAGATGGCGTCACCTGGGCTGAATCGGTTAATATCGTCCTGGGTACACCTCATTATTACCCAGGGTATTCTGGGTAATCCTTTTTGTTACCCAGGACGATCCTGGGTATAAATAAGGTACCTTAACATTACCCAGTTTGAAATCCGCGCTATTTTCCACCTGCGCTCGAGGTACGGTACTATCTTATTCTAGCCCGCCGCGAATTTATACACGTGCATTTTGATGTGGTGATTGTCAGCAGCTGTCAGAATGGCAACTCGCGTTAAAGACTGCGATTTACAGGTATTTGCAATCTATGCCATCCTATAGGGATGGAATGTTCACTTCAAAAGGAAGAGCTGAAGAAAAATCTGGTGATGTCGATGATAGCAGATACAAGTTGAAAACAGGTGTCAAAGTTGATGCAAAACTGAAGTGGCTACATAACGCACGTACCACCACCTCGGGCGCAGGTGGAAAATGACGCGGATTTCAAACTGGGTAATGTTAAGGTGCCTTATTTATACCCAGGACGATCCTGGGTAACAAAAAGGATTACCCAGGATTACCCTGGGTAATAATGAGGTGTACCCAGGACGACATTAACCGATTCAGCGTCACCTGGTGTGAAAAAATCGCATGCGGCGAGAAGATTTCATGCTGATTTTTATTGATTTTTTGCAGTGTTTTTTGCATTTTATAATCAGGTGAATGAACAGTCGCATGCCTTGTCTTTTTTAGTGTGTAGTAAAGCCCTACGGTCCCCAAGGACCTACCCCCTCCCTACTCCCTACCCCTACAAGTACAAACAGATGTTTGAGATGCCTGTGCACAAATATACAAATTATCGAGGGGGGGGGGCATTTTAAATAGAAATTTTCATAACACGCATTCGTTTCCTATTGCCCCCGGGGGGCAATTAAAAACATGACTTAGTCATTTGTCAATGCCCGGGGAGGCACTGACAAACAGAAAATCCCGTTTACCAATGCCCGGTCGGGCAGCAGGAATGGGAGGCACTCTCAGACATTACACCGGTATAGAAAAAGTGTTTGCGAGAATGGATCACTGACAAATATTGGGTATTTGTAAAGTAAGAAACGAAACGAAACAAGAAACAAAGAAACGAAACCAGAAACGAAAATATAAAACCTGGAACAACTTTTTGCCCAGACTGGGGTTTATCCTCCGGCATGTCAGGCCGCTCCTGCCGGACTGTTTATGTTACATCTAAGAGGAAACTCCTTGATACCTATCTCAACCTTTTGATAGGAATTGTTTGTCGTGCATTCCCAGTATCGCTGAAAGGGTAAATGTCGTCCTGGGTACATACAAAGATTACCCAGGATTTACCCTTTCAGCCTTAATAGCCCCGGGCTTTTCATCCGCGGATCTATTAGACCCGCGCTTTTAACAAGTGTAGACAGAAAAAGCCCGGGCGAGACGCGGGTTTTTATGTAGTGTAAACAGGGCTTTAGTGGTGAAGATCACCAGGGGATTTCTCCAAAGTACATGTAATTCCAAAGTCAATCAACAAGGTGGAAAATTTTGACATAAGAATGCTATTTCCCCACCAATTAAAACAAGATGTGAATATGGCCCTTGGTCTCTCTAGAGTCCAATTGAATGGTGCCGCTTAATCCGTAAATGTATTGTTGGGGACATCACATAGCAGGGTAGATTAGATTCACATGTTACTCATCCAAGTAAATGTATACAGTGTGTCACAGAAAGAACCGAGAATTGAAATGGAATAAAGCCTAATTTATACTTCGACGCAAGACCATCGGCGTCCGACGCACGATCAAAATCTGTACGCCGACATAAGCCTACTTCATTAGGTCGGCGTCCAGATTTTGATCGCGCGTCGGACGCCGATGGCCGTGCGTCGAAGTATAAACTAGGCTTAAGACGGTCAGCGGTTGTCTCTTCAATGGATAATACGGGAAACCTCATTGGAGAATCGCCGTGTGATAACCATCGGAGAGCTGGACAAGCAACCATTCAACACCAGCGAAAACTTCTGGTGTGGATGAAAATAGCCATTTCTATTGGAGATGAACACAATCACCCTCGGCTCGGATGAACACAGCCATTTCCGATGTAGATGAATACACAAAATGACTCATTTTGGTTCCCGAAACCGCTAGGGCTAGAAGACTTCGGTATTGGCCCCATCTTTGCGGCGTGTCGCGGATCTACTTACAGATCATAATGCAGATATCACCGGTTATTTTTGGAATGGAGATGCCCCCATCTTGCCCTGACAAGTGTTCCTATCACTCCTACCCTCGCTCAATCCACCCTCGCCTGAAACTCCCCACATTTCCACTCGCATTGCCGCCAAAAGTTGAGCGGCCAATCATAGCTCTCGTAACAAGCTACCTCGCCTCCAGGATCTGAGCAATGAACAAAGTACACGATATGCATAATGTATGTAACCAGACACAGCGAGGCGCGATGGTGAATCAACAGAGCAAACATGGCGGCTTCAAAACTTCGATATGTCGCTTGGAGTCAGAAATGTGTGGAAAATTCAACATTTCATCGCTAGCTTCACACCAGAACGGTACTATTCATGGGTTTGCATCATGGGAAGGACTCGTTTGTGTCAACTATGACCGGGAAAGGGATACCATTCATGTTTTACTCTGCTTCAACTTCAATTCAGGCGTCGAAGTTCAGGTGTCTGTGTGTGGACGATGTATGCGAGGACTTTTCTGATTGGCTCTCAAGTTGGCTCTTCTTTCTATCGATGTTCCTCGCGAAATCACAAACACTTATTGTTTTTTGACGAATTATGCTGTAAAATGAAGGATTTTGATATCAAGTAGGAATAGAGAACACAGGTATCCCAGCCAGCCTGCAACACCGGCCCGACATTGGCTGTACCCCGGCAAACATTGGCAAGAGTCCATCTGTACCTAATAATAATAATAAAATAATGTGTGGGTTTATAGTGCCTTTTACATTTAAGTGTCAAGGCACTTCACAACATTATTACCCAGCCTATGATTCAGAAACCTTTCTGTAGAAACCAAGGGCAGCCACAATTCGGCGCACACGATGGACATTTCAGGCCATTTGAGAGTTACAGAGTGACACGGCCGGGGATCGAACCCGCGATCTTCCGATCACGAGCCCACAGCCCTAACCATTATGCCACCGCGCTCCCCCTAAACCTCGGCGATCACTGGCCAACATTGGCAGCTTTTGCCAACCTTGGCGTAGCATTGGCCCAACATCGGCAAGAGTTACTGTTTAGGCGAACTGTCAAACGCTGGCCCAGCGTCGGCCCCGCGTCAGTGGGCCCCAGGTGACATATATCGGGTGGGCCAAAAAAACCGCATCGAACTTCAAATCTTTATTTCTCGAAAACTGTCCATTACAATTCAATGAAATTTCGTACCGTATCATTTAAAGATGTTTTGTTGAACGTGTGAAATTTTTGCCTTGATACCTTTGGAATTAGCACCGTATCACTCAATTTAAAAATCATTGTAAAAAAATGCGATTCCGGAATCCGGTGAAATACGGGTGGATGAAAAATTCCCAAACTTTAAACTTTCATTTCTCATAAAAGCTTTACTACAACTCAGTGAAATTTTGCCTAACACTGCTCCATGTTATTGCCCCTAATATATACAAATTTTAAACCAATAACTTTAATATCTACCCTGTGGCGCTCATTACTATAACGCCATATTGGAATCGAGCGTTTGGAAGTTTCACCATTGTCTCCTAAAATATGATGAATGATTACTATGGTTTTTACATTTGGCACCACAATCTTAATACCAAAGATAATGTGTTGAAACTTTCGCATTTTAGAAGCATAGCCACGGAACAGTATTGAGTTAATTTTCATTGGGTTATAATGAATAGTTATTGAGAAATAGAAATTTGAAGTTCGGGACGGGATTTTTCATAATTTATTAGATTCCGGAATCCCACATTTTTACAATGATTTTTAAAATGAGTGATACGGCGCTAATACCAAAGGTATCAATGCAAAAATTTCACACGTGAAACAAAACATCTTTACATTATACGGTACCAAATTTCATTGAATTATAATAAACAGTTGTTGAGAAATCAATATTTGAAGTTCGATGCGTTTTTTTTGCCCACCCGATATATCATAAGAATGAAAAAATACATGTATATGAAATTGACAAAGGATGTAACTTTTTCTTTGCATAAGAATGTTGCTTGCCTTTACAATATTCAGATTAATGGAAGGTAATTTCTATATCAATTATCAGTTTGATGATGAGAAGCAAGTTTGAGCTGATGATTTGACACCAATTTACTGACGGCTTCAAAAACATTGTCCTTCGAATTTTTTCAAGGAGTGGACATCTTCAAACCCTTATAACGTGATCGCGTAATAGACGAACGTTATACCAAAGGGGCACTCTGGGCAGATGCTCGGAGTGTATTTTTAAAATCTCTGCTCAGGAGGTGTGTGTCTTACATGTGACATCCCACTCCTTGGGTGCCTACCCCTGAATGACACCGGTAGGCTTTAAATTCGCAACCTAACCAAATGTCAGGCCAATGCTGGCAAAAGATTGCAGGGGTGATGTTGGGACAAGCCGATATTTGCCAACGTTGGGCCAATGTCAAGCCGGTGTGCAAGATGATGTCGGACCAACACTGGCAAACATCGGGGTGACATTTGCCGACGTTGGGCCACTGTCGGCTTGCTATGTTGGCCCAACGTTGTAAGCCAACTTTGGCCGTCATTGGCCCAAGGTTTTTGTGCTGGCTGGGATGCTTAACGTTGAATATGTTTTTTGGTGAAATATTTTGTACTGGATTATTTTTGATGACAGCAGTGGGGCCGAGCGTGATAAACGGCACAATCTGCTGCGAGTGGAATTCAGGAGGGAAAATGTCAAGGGTGAAGGGAGCGTAGTTCGAAGGGCGAAGTGACCGTAGGCCTTGATATGTTAAGATGAGATGCCCCTAGCCACGAGGGTGCTAAATGTAATCGAACATGCTGTATCGCAACACCGAGGAAGTTTCTCGATGAGAATGTTTGTGTGTGTTGCAGATCTGTAAAATAAGCTCAAGATCATCCATTGCCGTTTATTAGACGGTCACAGTGAGCCTGAAATGGGTTTAAGAGCAAAAAAATTGCCCACAAATCAAACCTGTACCATCTGTTAGAGTATGGTCCTTGGAGTGTTTTGATGCAAAAATGAAAAAAATCCGTTGGGAATTTTTTGAGAAAATCGCATTTTTTCTGAAATTCCAATGTCAGAATTTGAGAAATGGATAAAAAAGGGTTAACGCACATTTTTTAAACTTCATAATCAGTTGTATTCATTTGCAAATGATACTAGGGAAGCTCTGATATAAAGACAATAACATTCCCCTGTTTTTTCTTGAGAAAATAGTTTTCTTTCTTTCTTAAATTTCAATGGAATTTGAGAACTTGGGTAAAAAAGGCCTGGGTTACCACACATAGAACATTGTTGAAAAGGACAGGTATTCCTCAGGAGGTTGTCATGAGAACTAACCAGGAGCAACCAAAGCTGTTTGCGAAAGCGTTTGAGACAATGAGTAAAATGGTAGATTCCTGTTTTTCATCGAATCTGAGATGGATGGCAGGAGGATGTCAAAAACCTTTGTGATGCGTACATGAAGCTTGGGATTGGATTAACTCCCAAATGTCATATTGTCCATGCCCGTTTAGTTGACGTTTGTGAACAAAACAAGTGTGGTCTTTCAAGGTTCACGGAACAAGCCTTTCAGGCGGTCCACGCCGATTTTACCAGAAATTGGACCAGGCATCTGGTGAAGGGCAACACGAACAAAATCTATGGACTGAAACTCAAGCAATCAGTAAACGAGTACAACGCAAGTCATGTCCAAGACCGTTACTCGTGGTGAACAAAATTAATGTAGTGTATGTCATAACTACTCAAAGCATAAGATGGTTAGATGCTGGAACAAAAATCTGTTACATCGATAGGGACTGTGCATAGAAATCAATGTGCGTTGTAATCTCAGCAATATTAGGAAGAGGGGGAGGGCGTCTGGGTCTTATTAAGATTGTTTTTGGTCGACGTTTGATTTTTTTTCAAATTTTGGTCAATGGTCAATTGTCGATTGTCAATGTTCCTACATTAGGATAAGGAGGGGGAGGGTGGTCAACCCCAATCCTAACGTTGTTAGGATTGCGATGCACATTGACATCTATGCACAATTCCTTATTGTCTTTGCTTTGGTGCTCTCCCAGCACCACAATCAAATGTGTGTTAACCCTTTTTTATCCAAATTCTCAAATTCCATTGAAATTTAAGAAAAAAACTTATTTTCTCAAAAAAACAGTGAATTTTTTTATTGTCTTTATATCAGAGCTTTCCTAGTATCATTTGCAAATGAATACAATTGATTTTGAAGTTTAAAAAATGTGTGTTAACACTTTTTTATCCATTTCTTGAATTCTGACATTGAAATTTCAGAAAAATGCGATTTTCTCAAAAAATTCCCAACAGATTTTTTTTCTTTTTGTATCAAAACACTCCCCAGACCATACTCTAACAGATGGTACAGGTTTGATTTGTGGGCAATTTTTTTGCTCTTAAACCCATTTCAGGCTCACTGTGCGGTGGAGAATGAAATCTTACGGTAAAATGGAATCCTAAAATGACGTCAGCAATTAAATGGTGGCAGATACCGAAGCCTTCTAGCCCTTGCGGCGGCTTCGAGAACCAAAATGACACATGACTTTACCCAAATACTGACCTATGAAGTAGGCCAAGGCTGCCGTTTCCATGAAAATTGACCTTGACGATCTATGATCAAACAAAACGAAACACACTGACCTCTGACCCAAATCTGTATGTTAAAGTTAGGTGCAGATTTTAGATAGAGGATGTCTGTGTCGAGGCGGATAGTTTTTTCTTCCTCTTCGTAACTGTCGAATTTGCCCTGATGTCCTTGAACCGAAAATTCCTCAGGAACACAAAAATTGGAGTACTTCATACACGACTATTATGTCAGAGCAAAAATACAGTGAAACCTAAGCATTTTATGTTTCGTTTTAACACGTTGACTGCCATGGCTAAAATATCATTTTATCCGCCATTGCCATGACAATACCAGGCCTATTTCAAGATATTTCATATTGCCAACTACGAGTCGTAGCTGTACACCCTTTAGCATGTTCCCATACATCTGGTCAATCCCCACTGCCAGTATAGAAAATGCAATAACACCACGGTATTGCCACTTTCTGTCGAGAGCCGGCGCCACCGGGACCCGTTCTCCAAGTGAAGTCTTAGTGAAGCCTTTCGCCCCAGTGTTGGAGAATGTATGATTACACTAAAATGCACGTAGTAGCATGCGTAGTTTACCAAGTCGTCAATATAGAGGTCTCCCTTAACGCGGGTATGTGTAACGCAGGATTGGGAAGCAATACTGTGGTCCTTTAAGTAATGGCGCTGCACTGTGGCCAATTAAACGAACGACATACCCGATACCCTTTGACTTTACATGCAGCCGCGTCCGGTGAAATCCGAGCTCGGTCAATCATGTAAATCTATGGGTGATCGATCTTCTTCATGTTCTTGACGACGGCTGCTTCGACATGTTAAGTTGGCTGCCGTGTGACAAGATCAGGGCAACAGGGTTGGGTTGTAGATGGAAGTTCGAGAGTTCTGTGGTCTTATGCGGATGTCAGGTCAACCTTCCGATGGCACAGAACAGACGCAGGCTGACTTTTCTGCATCACTTCGCGTCTGAGGCACGACAGCGTGGAACAAATCAGTCGCCGATCTGGTGTGATATGACTGCAGTTGCGACTCACTTGCGACGATCGGGATCAGTCGCCGACCAAAAAGACCACAGATCGCAAGAGTTCAACATGCTGAACTTCTGCGCCACGACGAATCATGATCCCGACGGGCGTAATCCAGTCGCAGTCGGTCTGACTTGAGTTACGCCGTCGTGCGATTATCCAAAAGTTGGTCTATTTTAGTTAACCAATCAGTGACGAGCGTTTTCCTACCCTGCATGGGCGCTGCCATCTTGAAAAAGTCACAGGATCACAAGTCACATGATTGCCAGAACTTTGCGATGCTGTAGTCGCTGGTAACCTGAACACGGTTACGATTCCCTGCGCGCAGATGTTGCCTGTCCCACGACGACCGTGCACATCTTTCGTTTTTGTGACCTGACCGTGCTTGCGATACTTGATGCCGACTGTTCCGTCGTAGCGCAGGCAATCGCAGTGTGACCTGACATCCGCATTACGTCAGGTTGCCCACAAAAGACCTACCCATGTTTGTATGTAACGAATGGGAGCACTATTTGATCACATGATGACTTATAGAGAGATGCGGTTCACCAAGCACGGCCAATCACACCTTGAATCGTCATGAATAATAGGTGGCATCTGTGTACTATCAGTTCAAACCCACGCGTATATTCTCGCGTGGTCTGCGTGATCGGTGTTCCCTATTCAACTGAATGGGAGCTGGAATCTTGATATTTTCGGGGTTATTCCATATGGGCTCAATTTACCCAAACATTTTTACTCGGGCTCAATTTACCCAAACATTTTTACTCACTGCCATTCGAGGGTCCATACCTATGTATCCCAGTACCTATGTGTCCCGGTACCTATGTGTCCCGGTGTAATAGCTGATACAGTCCCCGATGGTATAGTCCGAGGACTATAACTCCTAATTATTATAGTCCGAGGGCCACCAACACTAGGGATATAGTCCGACGGACTATCACTGGGTATCATAGTCCCGGCACCAGGAATAAATGTCCGGGGTGGACTATGTTACCTGAGCTTTTCAAAGTAGAAAAAACTGAAGAAGCGCTAGTGCGCGAAAAACTTGAAAATCACAAAAATTGCAGTTACGAGGTTTTCTTAGAACAGCGACGATGCGTGGATCTCATTATAGAGTTTTCGCAAAGCCCCCGAAACGCCAACGCGAACGTCTATCCTTTTGTTCGGTGCTCTCTTCGTGGCATCGAACAATGGGTTTGGCGTTCGCGTTGGCGTTTCAGGGGCTTTGCGAAAACTCTCTAGTAGCATAGATCACGATACGCGAATAATGAACACCGAACACTGTCCTGATTGAAAATACTAGGACAGATGCAAGCAAATGCGTAAAACCATCATGGCGCCCGCTGGTCTATATTTAGCTCGGGGAAGCCTCGTAGGCAAAATAGCAATTGTATCACCGTTCACTGCCCGTTTCAGGCATTTAGCTTGCATGGGTTTTAGGCAGCAGAAGCTGTTTGCCTCATTTCATTTACCTGAGCTAAAGCCAACTTTGATCTGAACCAAAAATCTATGTTTTCCTGAAATTTACTCATGATTACGAGATCATCATGATCATGATCATGCCCAAGTTGTGGGAGCCGCCATCTTGTCAAAATGTAAACATGACCCCATTTTGCTATTAGAGCTTGTAGAATGACGTCACTCTCGTCGGAATTCCGCCGTAAGATCATTTGATTTCACCGGTCTTTGAATGCAAGCTGCCCAGAAGACCGGGTACCAGTCTTTGAATAGTGTGTCATTTATTTCAACTTTTTGCAAAGACATACATACCTCGCATCCTGCCGAAATTTTCGCAAGGAAAATATATACAGATATGTGTTCAATGCATAGTTGCAGGACGAAAAGTTATTAGAGAGGGTCACACTTAATCGCTGCACTGCAATTGTTAGTGGCGTAACTTTCCACGCAAAGGCGTCCCACAGTGCATTCCACACAACTCTTCTTAATGCATTCGGCAGCTTAAAAACAAGAAATGCAGACGACACTATGATTAACATCGGAATAATTTCACTGTCAGCTTGGTTCTTCTGAGATGTCATATCTCGCCGGCGCCGCCTACCGACTTTTAAAACAAGTATAATGCCAGAGTTACTAATAGTGAGAACGATGAAAGGCAGGGAGAAGTCAAGTACGGACATTACATTGTCGAAGACGGTTGACAGGTCGCCACTAAAATGAAACGGACAGAGCCACCCCTGATATTTTCGCTGCCGCTCCCGAAAAAAATTCAAAGGGAGCAAAATTAAGGCGGGAATTACGAAGAGACTAGTTACGACACGCTTGGCCTTGTCAGCGCCCCACCATGTTTTTGCCTTCAACGGAAACATCAAGGCGGAAAAGCGTTCCACTGACATAACTTGAAGCATTAATGAAGACACCACAAGGCTGTAGTAGAGCCAAAATACGTACTGGCGGCAAATCCACTTAAAAGTGTCCGATTTTCTGAGGTCGTAAATTTTGATGGAGATTATTGTCCGCTGTAGTATCGCCAGGATAAGATACATAGAATCTGAAACAGCCATCCCCTTCATGTATACACACGCGGATTGATATTTGTACCTCGGTAGAGAGAGAATTTTGAGAGACAAAATATTCCCCACGACACCGAGAAGAACGAGTGTTGGTTGAAAGTAAGCTTCAACGAGAGCGCTAAGTGAAATGAAAATTTGGACATCTTCGTTGGCAGCAGCTGTTGACTGTGAAAAATTCGTCATAACGTCGATCAGTAGGAGGGCAAAAAATACAATCATGTAACACAATGAAAAAAAAAACATTTATAACCTTGTAAAGTCGTCCGTTTTCCGACGAATGATGCACATTTAATCGATCCAGAAGTTGAAATAGTGGTTTCAGTTATGGCTTTCGTCAGTGTAACCTGTGATATCGCAGCCGGTTAATCAAATTTGTAGACACCAGTAGGCCCCGATTGAAAAGGTTGGAACTAATCATGACTGCAGTCACTCAGTTGACCAATAGGTGCTACACAGAAAAAAAAATCAACTCGAGTGGAGACTCAGAGTCTCACTTTAGGGACAAAATGGTTCGAAACACTTTTTGACTCAAAATGAAACAGAAAATATTTCGGCGCGAGACAATGACATCTCGGCCAAAAATATTTTCTCTCAGATCGAGACTGTCAGTATCTCAACCCGAAATATTTTCTCTCGGAACGAGGTGTCATTGTCTCGGGCCGAAATATTTTCTGTTTCATTTTGAGTCAAAAAGTATTTCGAACCATTTTGTCCCTAAAGTGAGACTTTGAGTCTCCACACGAGTTGATTTTTTTTTCTGTGTACAACGGCCCAATTCAATGCCTATAGCGGACCCATTCAGGTTTCACTGAGCACAAATCAGGAAAATTTTACGTTGTGTTGATCCGCTAGAACTTCGCTGCCGTCTTTTGGCCGTAAGCGCAGGTGACTGCTCCTATTCCGGGATGACATGACGGTCATTCCTCTCTTTAATGCTACTCTCAATGTTAACCGATTCACTCAGTACGTTTCGCACGTTTTGTTCAAGTCATGCCTTTAGCGGAGAAAAAAAAACTAATCCGATAACCTTATCACGGTAACGCGTTATACGATCCTTATTTCAAAGCTGAGTGTGTATTCCAAACGCTGATGAAAAAGTGTACTTGTAAAATATCAGGTTATATTACAATGTACACACGTAGATGAACATGTAGTTTAAGTGGGCTGTAGTGAAAACATACAGCGCCGTTTTAGTGCGGCGGTCGAAGGTTGAACCGTCTTATTTATGAATAACCATGTATTGTTAATAAAATTAGGCGTCAAGGACAAATTGATCATGGTTCGTTGCCAAAACCTACACTCTTTCAAAAATATTGTCCAGCACAATGCTTTTGTACACCTGGTGCGTCCGTGCGCATAGGCCTAATTTAATGACAATAGGGAGGTTACTTTAACAGCCCGCGTATTTCGAAAAGCGTAGGCGTGTTTAGGCCAAAATATGAGAATTTTGGGAAGACTTTTCTCGTCCATCAGGCATCGCACTTCAGTGGTTTCTTTTCATTTGGCAGCAGTATATTTGTGCGCAGGGCGCGACGTTGATATTTTTTCACTATTCAACAGGATTCGGGAGATATTCTAAAAGTTCATTTTTGACCAATTTTTGGCACAAATTACATAATTATCATTACTAAGAATTTATTAGAATTTGCAAATTATCTCAACGTCGGCACCTGCACATATGTATTCCCCAACATTTTGTGGTAAAACGCCAGGTCCCAGTTGCCTTGTTGCCGAGAAATCTATGACGAAAAAGTCAAATGGGGGTCTCATTGTTTGCTTAATTAGCTGATTAATGAAAGATGAAAGCACATCGTTTTCAATTCAGATGTGTAGAACAAGAGTAACAATTTCATAGAAATGCATGAAATCGATGCTACCTTTTTGCTTGAAGAAAATATGAATTGTTTTCAGTCGCCATTTGCAGTGCGCTTCCTTATGGCTACCGCCCCGTTAAACTGGGCTATGGTTGTTGCTATAACATCGATAGGGTCAGTCGTTAAAGCAGTTTAATACTATTTGACGGAACGAAACAGAAATGAAAAGGCCTACTGACCCTAAAACTGAGTAAACCTTTTGAGTAATAAGCTAAATGCACCATTCCCGACTAAAGCATCTTTCCTTATTGGGGTCTTCTCCCCCGATCTTATAAACCCGTCGGCGGGAGCAAAAATATGAAAAGGTTGGCTTTCAGGCCAAAAGAATGACGGGTCACATAACTGTCGTCACTGTCATACAGTTGATGTAAATTGAATGTCACACCCGTCGACGGCATTTATAATCCATTGAATCATAAAGGAATCAAACCATAAACAGTGGCGGATCCAGGAGGTGCCGAACGGGGGGGGGGGCGTGGAATGGGCAACCCCCATTCCCTGAGACCCAAAGGCGCGAAGCGCCGAAAATTTTGGGGTAAAAGTGCCGGAAACGCGATTTCCTGGCACCTGGGCAGGCCAAATTGAACTTTCTTTTTACTGAAAATCAGGGGTCTGATTATATGCCTTCCAAAATTTTCCTCGGCGGCTGAACGGGGGGGGGGGGCGTGCGCCGGGCACGCCCCCTTGGATCCGCCACTGATAAAGGTTCAACCACGGACCTGTATACTGACGGGATAGGCAACTCGGGCGTGTCATGTGACCACCTGTGTTAATTCCCGTATCACGCTGCATTTTCTCTACTGTGAAGGCGTAACTTTCTTTTTAAAAGACGTTGAATGTTAAAGTAAGCAACATGCTTTTATGACGTGAGGTTTTATGTTTAGCATTTGACAGGTTATGGATTAATCGTCGCTTTAAAATGACCGCTGCTGATCAGCCTTCATGAAACCGTCTGATTCAAGATGGCGGCTGTGCATGCATTCGAGAAATGTCTGCCCATTTCAGTTGAAGTAAACAAGAAACGATGGGATAATATGTCGGTAAATTGGCCCGCATCGTTTCGATAGATCAATACTGAATGTCATGGTACCTAGATTTAAGTATAAAACGAATTACTTTTTACGATGTCACCGTTTTTTGGTGCAGTGCTCGTATATTTCCGAGTCGGTCGACTGGACGACCGCGAGTCAATCCTAACACAGGTGGCGTACGTCATCACGTAGCGTTGTGCACTTGGCGACGTCAGAGTTGCCTATCCCGTCAGTATACAGGTCCGTGGTTCAACTCGGATTTTCGCTCAATTCAGGATTTCTGCATGTATTGTTTGATAACATCGAAAATACACCATATTTTCTTACACTTTCGGTGTCAGATTAAAGGTACATGTATGATTTTTTTTAAACATTTAAAATCGTTTTACTCCAAAATAACTTTGGCCGGTAATATCATATTCTGGTCAATTCTTAGAATGGTGAAAAAAAAATTACCTGATTTTGAAACTCTGTTATTTTGGGTGCGACAATAAATTTCCATTGGCCAATATCATCAAACACTGAAATTTGAGTCTGTAGTCACTTTTACTTATAAACGATAGGCGGGTATTTTATGGTCAATTTAGCCTCCCATACATTATGTCATACAGCTGACTGTACTCTCGGACCAGACAGTCGCCATGTATTGGCCTACACATCACACACATAGGCTGAGAAATTCTCTGGAAATGACTTCCTTGCTGCCTCAGAACTATTCCTGATCACCCAAACAGATGACAGAGATTTCATAATGCCTATTTTTCGAATATGTGAGTGCAAATTAGCCAAAGAATCAGAAGAAGAAGCAAATGCTTGAATCTCATGATGATGCAGATGATGATGATCATTTGTCTGTCAGTGAGTGCAGTAGGTAGTGCTGGCATGCACTTCACCTGCATGCCTGGCCTGGTGCACGGTGATGCATGCATGAGGCAGTGTAGCCTACATATATATCATAGGCCTACTCACCCCTGTGACCGCAGATAGCTTGGTTGTTAATACTGTGGTATTGTTAGCGAGTTACAAAGGTCGACTCGTTAACCATCGTTAACCTAACGATGCTTTGAACAACTCAAACCTAACGATGGTTCACGATAACGATGGTTTAACAGAGAGATAACGATGGTTTAGCCTAACGATGGTTTTGAACAACCGGCCCCTGTTTGTTTCCCAGCAAAATGCTTTTTTCAGGTGTAAAAGATCCGGTGGTGAACAGAAGTTACACAACCTTTTCCAAAATGAATTTCGTTCGGTTTTCCAGTCAAGTCAGGGCTATTCCATCCATCTCATTTAGATCTACCCAGCCTGCTGAATAATGTGAATAGGCCTATTCATGGCCTGGTCAACAATAGTTACTCCTGGTGATATTTTATCGAGTTTAGACAGAAATTAACAAATTAATCTCGGTTTCCTTTTTTCTGATACACACTGTATATCAGTTTAAACAGAAAATTTGGTTGACAAAAACTGTGAAATCCATTTAGAAAACAGCTGTTGACATTATCAATTAGTCACACTCATACTTATTCAGCTGCCTAACAGATATCTCTTCAATATGTTCTGTGTCTACCTCCGCAACAGAGCAAAACTCCGAGATGAAGTTTCTGGTTGTGTTTTCGTTAGTTCTTTTGACTGTGGCATGTGTCCAATATGCCGAGTCGGCAATCAC
The DNA here is from genome assembly GCA_002633025.1 of Notospermus geniculatus. Classification (NCBI taxonomy): domain Eukaryota; kingdom Metazoa; phylum Nemertea; class Pilidiophora; order Heteronemertea; family Lineidae; genus Notospermus; species Notospermus geniculatus. The sequence goes on from NMRB01000552.1 coordinate 157,462, forward strand.
TGTGGATGACGAGCTTTCTGAGATGGTTGATCGGGCCCGCCGATATGTCAAACGTGCTGACTTCATTAGGTCCATACAGCATTCAAGGTTAAACGCGCAGTATTTTCCACCTTTGAGCGGTCTAAATGATTTGAATATGAAATAGAAGTCGCGTTTCTAAGGTGAAAGACAATGGACCGAATTTATAAAACATAGCAAAAGCTTACAAGCCAAAGCCCGAAGGCCAAGCTTTTGCTTGTCAAGGAGAAGCACAAGCCAACGAAGTTGCTCACAAACATATTCATAATCAATTGCTTAACCTAATGACCTTTTCTTATAAAGCCAAGCAAGATTTTCTGTCTGATGAAGCTATTGCTCGCCAGACAAAGCTTCTGCTAATTCTTATAGGGAGTTGCTTGTTCTATGATAAGCGAAACTTTATACATGTAAATACTTCTTCAAGAAAAAGCCCAGAAAAAGCAAATGCTATATTTTATGAATACAGCCCCGTGGGCCGAATTTATAAAACACAGCAAAAGCCAAAGCCCCAAGGCCAAGCAAGATTTTCTATCTGATGAAGCTAATGCTCGCAAGACAAAGCTTCTGCTAATTCTTATAGGGAGTTGTTTGTTCTATGAAGCAAAAGCAAAATTTTATAAAAACCTCTTCAAGAAAAAGCCCAGGAAAAGCAAATGCTACTTTTTATGAATTCGGCCCATTGGCTTTAGTGATTTGAGGTTACTTTTGCTGGATGCCTCAAAACCAATTGAAAGCAAGTCGCTCATAGGCAATGCGCTCAGATGACATATGAAGTTGATTGAAAAGCAGTTCTCCACTTATAGAGCAGAATGCAAAATCCAAGATGGCTACCTTGCGGCCATATTCACCGAGTGAAGAGTCAACTACTATAATCAATTCTGCATTTCTGAGTCGATGATCTTTGGATCAACATGTATCATACCGAATTCTGTTGAATTTTACAGCAAATTGCGGGTTTGCTGGGTGTCGTGTTCTGCATGGTCTGTGCTAATTTTACCCCGGTGAGTTTATCAGTTAGTTGTGCATATTTCGCGGAAAACGCTGGCGGGAGTTAAGCAGTCATTGAGTGCCGTACGGTTAGATAAATCCTAAATTTACTGGTAATTTTAACTCATCTGCGCATATCCGGCCTTGTGCATCATCGGCCTCTTTTTGGAAACATGTCGTGCATTACATTCGACGTCACGGCAATGTCGCAATTACATCCTCACGCCATAACTCAGAGTTCAAGAAAATAAATATGAAAACCCGGATGCTTGCAAGGATTGCGAACATAAGATTAATTTTGTCTACTTGTGATCGATAAGGGGATGGGCTGTTAAGGACATGACATGCAAGATTGGCGAAACTGTGCAGTGGCTAATCCAATCGGAACGAAAATCACAAGGTGGTTCACTTTTGTTAAGTGATTGTTAAGTGATTGACAAGAGCAACGCACAGTGTGGCAAATGTCCACGTACGTACGTACGTACATGTATGTTGAGTTGGTTTTCCGTCAACAAGTAGACAGAACTCAATCAAACTGATGAGAGGAACGATGTTCCCATCAAATCAAGGGATATAATTTCAAGATGGCGGCTCTGGCGGCCATATTATATATCGGAACGCGGCCATTTTCGAAAGGAACCTTCCTCTAGTCACCCCAACATATACACAAAAAATCAATATGATCGGACCTATGATGTAGGCCTAGTTCGAGGCTACTTATAGTACCCTTCATTTCATGATTTACGCTGAATATCAACCTCAATTCACCTCGTGGTAGCTGGCAACACTACGTCGGTCCTCTTCCGCCACTGATCCATTCCACTTCTTAGAAATAACCGCCTGAATTTCACAGGATAATTTTGGCAGTCATCGAGTCATCGCACCATCGAGTCTTCGCGTCATCGAGTCAAGTACAACAAGCCTCAGTAACGTTTGGCACGGACAATCTCACCCACTTGCCAAGGTAAAAATGTTCTGATTAATAAGAAAAATAAATAGTGGTTAGAGACAAAAGGAGAGCAAAAGAGGAAAATGACTTAGGATTTTGAAAATGTCCTAATATTTTTGTCCACCAGTGTATCAATTTTACCATGAACCAGGTATCGGAGACGTGCAATTTTCATTCCATCTTTTAGCTCAGGTCATGTTACCTGGGGTAGGTCACATTTCCAGGTCTGTAGCTCCTGCAGGAACAAAGTTACAGGTGTGACAGACTGAACACACCGACACAAACACGCACACCCACGCACACAGACCGACAGACCCACCGACAGACTGACAGACACCATGACCAAACACAATATGGTTTCCAATCTTCAGATCGGAAACTATAATAACTATTCAATGACTATACACCAACAATCAGACTGATGTCAGTTTCACCACGTTTCCAGGGATATTCTATCAGTTGAATACAGCCCTTAATCATGTTAACCATGTGATTCTCTTTTTTAGCTCACCTCTGTGAGGTGAGCTTCTCCCATGGTGTGTCGTCCGTCGTCCGTCGTCGTCCGGCGTCGTTAACAGGGGTGGCACGTTTCTAAACCGCTTGGGTTACAAACTTGAAATTTGGTGTACAGGTACCCTATGGTAAAAACTATCTCTGGACCGAAACTTAGCGCTGCTGCTTGTACACTCTGGCCTGTAGGGGGCGCTTTGTGAAAACCTTCTTTCGGCCGTATCTCCTGAACGCTGTTAGCTAGAACCACGAAACTTTTATGGTGGGTTCATCTGATGAGGCTTCGTCACATAAATCCCGGGTTTTTGATTTGACCTACTTTTCAAGGTCACAGAGGTCAAAGTTCAAAATCCACTGTTTGGTGGCACATTTCATTGCTATTTGACATAGAGTGTTGTGATTTGGTGTGAAGATATATCTAGGCACCCTGCATGAATGCACCAAATTTCAACCCGATCGGACTTCAAATATGGCCGCCAGGAAGCCATCTTGAAAAATGGACTTTGACCCACATTTTATAAATAGGAGTAGGTAGGATGTTTTAACGTTGTCAAAATATGTATCTAGGTACCATATAAATATATGGTAAATTTCAGTCATATTCGACGTCAAATATGGCCGCCAGGGAGCCATCTTGAAAAATGGGACTTCGACCCACACCTCATAAATAGTGGGAGCTAGGATGCTTTAACCGTGCCTAAATATGTGTCTTGGTACCGTCTACTTATATGCCAAATTTCGGTTCGATTGGACTTCAACATGGCTGCCAGGCGGCCATCTTGAAAAATTGACATTGGCCATATCTCATCGGTAGTAAATGTTATGATGTTTCAATGTTGTCTAAATATCTGTGCATTCCTGTACATTCCTGCTGAAATTTCAGTCCCAACGAATGTCACGTGTGGCCACCAGGTGGCCATCTTGACAAATAGAATTCTTGACATCTGTGACCTAGACAGAAAAGCAGTTTGTTCACAAATACCACTTGTATTCATTGTATTCAGAAATTGTACTCCTTCTGGGTGCCATCACCTGAGTTTATGTCATTGACTGATAATACTGATCAGATCATAAAAATACTTCTTGGTTTGTTCAGCTTTATCTTTATCTGTACTGATCCTTCAACATTCACCATGAGAGTCATAGTTTCACACTTAACCATGGAGACTTGTCACAGAGGTGAGCACAATGGCCCTGGCCATTTTTCTTTTTTCTCCCATTATAATGAAAATATATTGAACACCTCCCATTGGGACTTATCCATGGTTCTGTCCTAAAGTCTGTGTGAAGTTGCAGCTACACAAATTATGTTTATTTCTTATATTTCTGGGCATTTAAAAGTATGCATTGTTTTAAGTCTATTGGTAAACGCCAGTCAAGATTAATTATTGTGAAAGCATTTCCAATCAGTTAACAAAAGTGAACCACCCTGTCATTTTCATTCTGATTGGTTAAGCCATTTCCGAGTTTCGCCGATCTTGCATGTCATCTCCTTAACAGCCCATGCACTTTGACCGATGTGTTAGCAGACCACTTCCTTCCTCACTTAATGCTAACAATGAATTCATTCTCACTTGTTACTTCGTACATGTTAGCAGATGTTTCCCATCTTGACTAAAATGACCCAATAAAGAGATAAGGCCTACATTTTATTTGCCATGTGGTTGGTGTGATTACTGATGGTCCTCATCACTGACAAAAGGCAAAATTGGGCCGACATGTCCATTGTCTAGTCGCAGAATTCCGTGACAATTTTTGACCAATTCTACTATGACCTCTCTGATAGTTCACTCATTTTGCTACATCTATTCGTTTTGAAATAAAACCCAATAAATTAACAACTAACTAATTCTGGCTTATCATTTTTTTCAGAGTTGTCCAAACAGCTATAAATGGAAGGTGACTTTAGAATATCAGATACCGTAAATCTGTAAAATTAAAGTGTCCGTTGTCATTAATAAAATCAGTGGGACCAGAAGGGCCAATTCTTTGATTCTTTTCTCATGTCCTATATACAGGGTGCCCCAAAAACTGACTATTTTCGTTTGCCCAGCGTTTTAACGTCCTCAGGAGAAAGAAAACGGCTGATATGGATGCAGTCATATTCCAACATGATGGGGCACCTCCCCACTGTGCTAATATTACACTGGAATTTCTGGAACGTAACTTTCCTGTGGACAGACTGATATCCCGTCGAACGGACAACCATTGGCCCCTTTACTCACCAGACTTAAATCTCCCAGATTACTTCCTTTGGTATACCTAAAAGATCGAGTGTACAGTGACAACCCTCAGACATTAGAAAGACTTAAACAGAACATATGGAGAGAAATTTGGCAAATTACAGCTGAAATGATGAACAGAGTAATTGACAATTTTAATGTGGATGTTGCAGCTGTTATCCAGCGGAGAAGAACATGAATTGAACGCAACATAGATTACTAAGATAATTTCTGAACTAGTGTTTATGTTTTATGCTTGTGCTTGATGGATTGATCCTACATGTACGTCTTGTTGATCTGGTTCGAACATGATTAAATGAATCAATATGAAAGGGGGCTTAGTTTCATTTTTTTTCCCACTGCATTATAGTCTCAAATCACTTCACGTCATAGAACCCACTGCCTCTCATCCTCGAGCCCAATGCCACTCAGAAGTATCTCTAACAAAAATGTTAGTGCCATCAGGAATCCGATCCATTAGTTGCTCACCAAAGCCGTCGGAACATATCGGACTTAAGACTACGTAAAATAATTTTAGACTTTCATAACTTGCTTGTACATTTCGCCATCTGCCGGTCACAGACAGTTCTGCATGTAGGCCTACTTGTCGCTGCAGCAAGCCGATCTATCATCTTTGTGTTTGTTAGTATCACTTAGTTTTACTCTAGGCTATTGTTGCAAAGAGATTGTCAGCGATCTGGTGCATGGAACTCAAGCCTGAATATTCGGGGGGGGGGGGCTGATATCATATACNCAGACTGTAAATGAAGTTAAACGGAATACATTACGCATGTTGTGTGCAAAATTACATTTTTGAGTTCCGATTCAAAAATGTCATCATTACTATGTATATTTATTCATGAAAATTAATGCTAATGCCTGTTGTTGTGCTGATGATTCCACCAGAACTTTTTTGTCAGGATGAGCAGGTGTTAAATTAATTACCTCTGCAACGAAATACTGTCGGTCACATTTTCTTGTCACTATATGACACGCTTGACGATATCAATGGTTCCCGACTTTTTTATGTACAGGTGGTGCAGAAAACGTGTCCAATGACGGCCATATTTAAGACCGCCACCACCTCACAGGTGGCGGTCTTCATTGGTTTTACTGACTTCTGGATCTCTCTGGCAACATGGTTTCAGATGGATAACTGAAAAAATAAGCGATGGATCAACTTAAGACTTACGTTGACTTCTAGACGAATCAAAAACACAGGTCAAGTTCGTTAACTGGCTCAATCCGTAATCGTTTGATGGGTATTTTTCGACTTTATCGCCAAAAAACAGCCCGCCAGTGTCGGTGTGGGAATCCCCGCCAGCCCAATATAGAATCCAGTGCATCGTCATCGTTCCATTACCCGAGTTACCTTGGTTCAATGAGCCACCCATCTTTACCGCTTCACTCCTGCGGCGCTACTGTCCGTTCAACCAACAGTGCTTTCCCGTCTCATCTACGCTCTCGAAATCATCAGAATAAAGTCATCTGCGAAGGTAAATTTTGTTTAATACTGTTTAATTCGGAAGTTAACTTCTTTGGCGTCAATGTTAACCATAGCGAGTGATGTTTATTTGTATATTTTGTGTTAGATTTTTGGTGTTCTGCCGTCGGCGTCGGTCAGACATCGACATGTCAGTATCAGATCTGTCTGACCCTCACCACCAGTCCAATGCATGCATACATGTACGGATGTCACTGAATCAGACAGGCCTGCATTTCACAGCCCCTGGCGTGCGTTAATCGTATCATATTGCACATTCGTTGGCGATGGTCAACATACTCTGCATCATCACTGATCGTGTAGACGGCCTGAAGATTGTCACTGTGATCACAGTCAAAGTGAAGAGTGCATGAAGTGAAGAGTGTCTGTAGTGTAGGCTACTGTAGTGTAGTGTCTACTTGGCTGTGTGTGTGTACATGATAATGTAGCTTACGTGCAGTGCACTGCTTTGCATACATGTATGCTACTAACAGTCATTCGTTGTACCGGTCAATGGGTTTATTGTGTTTGATGATAACACCGTCACGGTCATATTTCCTGAAAACCACGGCCTTGGCCAACTTAATAGTTCAGTATTTGGGTAGAGTCACGTGCATTCATCCGCACCGGAAGTGGTTGTGTTTATCCGCGCCGGAGGTGCTTGTGTTCATCTCCAACGGGAGTAACTCCGTGGTTTCTTGAGGAGAAGCTCGTCGAGTGCGAATTTTTTTCTCAAAGGATCGTGGCAACACTCGATGAGCGACTCCAGGTTTTTTACCCTAAGAAATCAGAAGTCGAAATACCCTGTTAGCTGTATTTTATCTGCCAAGGATAATGAACCCTAAAACTGGATGTAGGCCTTACCTTTGATCGCAATGAGTGACCAGCGACGCCCACTGTTCGGAGGCAATGGGCCGAATTTATAAAACATAGCAAAAGCTTGCAAGCCAAAGCCTCAAGGCCAAGCTTTTGCTTGTCGAGGAGAAGCACACGCCAAAGAATTTGCCCACAAACATATTTAAAATCAATTGCTTAACCTAATGACATTTTCTTATAAAGCCAAGCAAAATTTTCTCTGATGAAGCTAATGCTCGCAAGACAAAGCTTCTGCTCCTTCTTATAGGGAGTTGCTAGTTCTATGAAGCAAAAGTGAAATCTTATGAATACCTCTTCAAGAAAAAGCACAGAAAAAACAAATGCTAATTTTTATGAATTCGGCCCATTGTGCTGGTAAACTTTCCAGCCAATTTCCAGTCATCAGCGTGTATTGTCAATCGTTCATTCATTCCAACCCTAATTGTAATCTGAATGGTGTAGAAAGCATGCGCTTGGGAGAGTAGTGCCCAATGAAAAACCGGACACATTACGGAAAGCGTTTTTCCGCAAATGTGCGCTTGGCTTTATTCTCGCGCAGCCAGCCGTTTTGTTTCGGAGTAATGCTACACATAAGCGCTGTTTACACTACATATAAATCCCCGGGCTTTTTGATACCATGTGTAATGTATGAGAATGCCTCCCGCATGACACTGCCCGCTTTATTGTGTGGCGGACACTCAAATACAAAAAGACATGTTTATCAGCGCCTCCCCAATTGTCGGGTGGCGGCTTATTCCGTCAATCTTTTGTTGGGAGGCATTGACAAACGGGGGGCAGTGAAAAACATTACACTTGGTCTAGCCCGGCTTTGAAAACCCCTGCTGAGAACCGGCGCGCGTCAACACTACTCAAAGTTTGTGACGGGGACCTAAATTAAGCCCTCCAAAAGCCGTTCGAGCTCAGAGGCCTGTTAGACCCGGGCTTTTAACAGGTGTAGACAGAAAAAGCCCGGGTTCGACGCGGGTTTTTTTATGTAGTGTAAACAGGGCTACTAACGTCTGGCACACTAGTATAGGTGGTTATCAACCTCGTTCCCGGGGGTCGTTCGCTTTCTGACAATATGGCGGTCGCGTCACTAACACCTGGCATCAGCTTTGGATTTAACGCACGTGATTGGTTGACGGCAAGCCGTCAAATATATCCAAGAATATACCCAAAGAAATTTTCAAAATATTTTGGATCAAACCAGAAGGTTATCTATGTCCAGGTTTGATGATTTTTTGTAAAAAGAATTTTAACAAGGCGCACGCTGGGCGTGGCGAATAACCAGGTTTTCGAAGTGGCGGTGTGAATAGCACTTTTCCTGTTTTCACATTTAGCCCCCTATTGGCCAAACGTTGAATCGAATGATGCTGAATATCGAAAGGAAACAATGTCTACTCACAAGCAACATGTCCACAAAATTTCACAAGAAAATCTGAAGTCGTTCCCATGTTATAACACTTCGATGATTTTTCGGGTAACGCCGCCTGGCGGCCATATTGGATGTGCGATCGGCCCGAAACTTCGTATTTCAGAAGGTATCCCTCTAGTACACATTTATGCAAGGTATGAAATGGCTAGGTGAGAAAACGACGACACGTGCCAAGTTCGTAACTTTTGCCGAACTTTGACCTCTGTGACCTTGAAAAGTAGGTCAAATGAAAAACCCGGGTATTATGTTATGTATCATCATTAGATATACCTATGATAAAAATTTGGTGTCCATATTCTGTTCAGGAGAAATAGCACTTTTTCTGTTTTCACATTTAGCCCCCTATTGGCCAAACCTTGAATCGAATGACGCTGAATATCGAAAGGAAACGACGTCTACTTACAAGCAACATCTCCCAAAAATTTCAACAGAAAATCTCAAGTCGTTGTTAAGTTATCAGTCGGAAATGAAGTTCGTAACTTTTGCCGAACTTTGACCTCTGTGACCTTGAAAAGTAGGTCAAATCCAAAACCCGGGTATTATGTTATGTATTGTCACTAGATATACCTATGATAAAAATTTGGTGACGATCCGTCAATTTGTTCAGGAGAAATAGCACTTTTTCTATTTTCACATTTAGCCCCCTATTGGCCAAACCTTGAATCGAATGACGCTGAATATCGAAAGGAAACGACGTCTACTTACAAGCAACATCTCCCAAAAATTTCAAAAGAAAATCTCAAGTCATTGTTAAGTTATCAGTCGGAAACGAGAATAGCGACCGCCCGGACGCCCGACCGCCCGCCACTTTCGGTAATTTAATAACCAGGACTTTCTTCGAAAACCTGGTTAA
>NMRB01000552.1:173426-183680 GCA_002633025.1 Notospermus geniculatus
ACGCACACCTACACACACACACACACACACACACACACACACGCACACCCACAGACCGACAGACACACCGACAGACTGACAGACACCATGACCAAACAGAATATGGTTTCCAATCTTCAGATCGGAAACTATAATAACTATTCAATGACTACCCACCAACAATCAGACTGATGTCAGTTTCACCACGTTTCCAGGGAATGCATGTTTTGGATATTCTATCAGTTGAATACAGCCCTTAATCAATGTAACCATGTGATTCTCTTTTTTTCTTTTTTCTCCCATTATAATGAAAATAAATTGAACACCTCATATTGGGACTTATCCATGGTTCTGTCCTAAAGTCTGTGTGAAGTTACAGCTACACAAATTATGATTATTTCTTATATTTCTGGTTATTTAAAGGTATGCATTGTTTTAAGTCTATTGGTAAACGCCAGTCAAGATTAATTATTGTGGAAGCATTTCCAATCAGTTAACAAAAGTGAACCACCCTGTCATTTCATTCTGATTGGTTAAGCCATTTCCGAGTTTCGCCGATCTTGCATGTCTTCTCCTTAACAGCCCATGCACTTTGACCGATGTGTTAGCAGACCACTTCCTTCCTCACTTAATGCTAACAATGAATTCATTCTCACTTGTTACTTCGTACATGTTAGCAGATGTTTCCCATCTTGACTAAAATGACCCAATAAAGAAATAAGGCCTACATTTTATTTGCCATGTGGTTGGTGTGATTACTGATGGTCCTCATCACTGACATAAGGCAAAATTGGGCCGACATGTCCATTGTCTAGTCGCAGAATTCCGTGACAATTTTTGACCGATTCTACTATGACCTCTCTGATAGTTCACTCATTTGGCTACATCTATTCGTTTTGAAATAAAACTCAATAAATTAACAACTAACTAATTCTGGCTTATCATTTTTTTCAGAGTTGTCCCAACAGCTATAAATGGAAGGTGACTTTAGAATATCAGATACCGTAAATCTGTAAAAGTAAAGTGTCCGTTGTCATTAATAATATCCAGTGGGACCAGAAGGGCCAATTCTTTGATTCTTTTCTCATGTCCTATATACAAGGTGTCCCAAAAACTGACTATTTTCGTTTGCCCAGCGTTTTAACGTCCTCAGGAGAAAGAAAACGGCTGATATGGATGCAGTCATATTCCAACATGATGGGTCACCTCCCCACTGTGCTAATATTACACTGGAAGTTCTGGAACGTAACTTTCCTGTGGACAGACTGATATCCCGTCGAACTGACAACCATTGGCCCCTTTACTCACCAGACTTAAATCTCCCAGATTACTTCCTTTGGTATACCTAAAAGATCGAGTGTACAGTGACAACCCTCAGACATTAGAAAGACTTAAACACTGAACATATGGAGAGAAATTTGGCAAATTACAGCTGAAATGATGAACAGAGTAATTGACAATTTTAATGTGGATGTTGCAGCTGTTATCCAGCGGAGAAGAGCATGAATTGAACGCAACATAGATTACTAAGATAATTTCTGAACTAGTGTTTATGTTTTATGCTTGTGCTTGATGGACTGATCCTACATGTACGTCCTGTTGGTCTGGTTCGAACATAATTAAATGAATCAATATGAAAGGGGGCTTAGTTTCATTTAGATTTTCCACTGTATTATAGTCTCAAATCACTTCACGTCAGAGAACCCACTGCCTCTCATCCTCGAGCCCAATGCCACTCAGCAGTATCTCTAACAAAAATATTAGTGCCATCAGGAATCCGACCCATTAGTTGCTCACCAAAGCCGATCTATCATCTTTGTGTTTGTTAGTATCACTTAGTTTTACTCTAGGCTATTGTTGCAAAGAGATTGTCAGCGATCTGGTGCATGGAACTCAAGCCTGAATATTCGGGGGGGGGGGGGGNGAACGTTCCGACTATGAATAAAGTTAAAAGGAATACATTATGCATGTTATGTGCAAAAATTAGATTTTTTAGTTTCGATTAAAAATGTCATCATTACTATGTATATTTATTCATAGGTATATGATCTGGTGCATGGAACTCAAGCCTGAATATTCGGGGGGGGGGGCTGATATCATATACCTATTAAATGATCTATATTGTCGAGAACGTTCAGACTGTAAATGAAGTTAAACGGAATACATTATGTATGTTGTGTGCAAAATTACATTTTTCAGTTCCGATTCAAAAATGTCATCATTACTATGTGTATTTATTCATGAAAATTAATGCTAATGCCTGCTGTTGTGCTGATGATTCCACCAGAACTTTTTTTGTCAGGATGAGCAGGTGTTAAATTAATTACCTCTGCAACGAAATACTGTCGGTCACATTTTCTTGTCACTATATGACACGTACACGTAGCATTTGCGAAAGCTGAGGCCTATTCTGAGGACCTGAGGGTAGGGCTTAACCTAAACCACCTCAAGGGCAACTAGAATACGACATCTTGACGATATCAATGGTTCCCGACTTTGTTTATGTACAGGTAGTGCAGAAAACGTGTCCAATGACGGCCATATTTACGACCGCCACCACCTCACAGGTGGCGGTCTTCATTGGTTTTACTGACTTCTGGATCTCTCTGGCAACATGGTTTCAGATGGATAACTGAAAAAAATAAGCGATGTATCAACGTAAGACTTACGTTGACTTCTAGACGAATCAAAAACACAGGTCAAGTTCGTTAACTGGCTCAATCCGTAATCGTTTGATGGGTATTTTTCGACTTTATCGCCAAAAAACAGCGCGCCGGTGTCGGTGTGGGAATCCCTGCCAGCCCAATATAGAATCCAGTGCATCGTCATCGTTCCATTACCCGAGTTACCTTGGTTCAATGAGCCACCCATCTTTACCGCTTCACTCCTGCGGCGCTACTGTCCGTTCAACCAACAGTGCTTTCCCGTCTCATCTACGCTCTCGAAATCATCAGAATAAAGACATCTGCGAAGGTAAATTTTGTTTAATACTGTTTAATTCGGAAGTTAACTTCTTTGGCGTCAATGTTAACCATAGGGAGTGATGTTTATTTGTATATTTTCTGTTAGATTTTTGGTGTTCTGCCGTCGGCGTCGGTCAGACATCGACATGTCCAGAATCAGATCTGTCTGACCCTCACCACCAGTCCAATGCATGCATACATGTACGGATGTCACTGAATCAGACAGGACTACATTTCACAGCCCCTGGCATGCGTTAATCGTATCATATTGCACATTCGTTGGCGATGGTCAACATACTCTGCATCATCACTGATCGTGTAGACGGCCTGAGAAGATTGTCACTGTGATCAAAGTCAAAGTGAAGAGTGCATGAAGTGAAGAGTGTCTGTAGTGTAGGCTACTGTAGTGTAGTGTCTACTTGGCTGTGTGTGTACATGATAATGTAGCTTACGTGCAGTGCACTGCTTTGCATACATGTATGCTACTAACAGTCATTCGTTGTACCGGTAGGCCTAGGCCTGCTGTACTGCTGACTCTTTTCCTGTGTCAAACCAAGTCACTTGAAGCCAAGCTAAAAATCACCACCGATAGGGGCCTACATACATGTAGACATGGTAGATAGGCCTACTGCCAAGACATGCACATCTTCCTTTTCTCTTTTCAGCATGAAGATGAAAATAGCCAAAGTTTTCAAAAGAGAATGCACCCAAAAGATCCATCTTGCAACCTACTGCCATAGAACTTGATGTTGTTGGCTACAAACTACAAACTACAAGAGATGTCTGCAGTCGACATCAGGAGCAGCGAGGGTCACAACATGAACATTAGTTAGATGATCTGTATTTTGTACAATTTGATAATGAAAAATAAAACATGCCATTTTTTCCTTTCAATTCAATGCGCGTCTTCTGTACGCCTATGTTAAATGTATGTTAAAAGTTTATGATGACCTGATGTCGAACTCACGCTCAAGATTCCATGTCCACCGGAACTAGTGCAAAGTCCTGACAGACTGGTTCCACACCAGCGCCTGGTTTCTCAACAAAATCGTTAGTTAAGATTATTTTCCACAACTTAGGATTTTTCAAGCAACCAGCCCAGAGACTGCAAGTACCATACATGGATGCCACTGCCAACATAACTACTCACTTCTGACATTGCTCATCGCAACCATCCAGAACAATACCTCTCATTAACTGACTGTCGAAACCTCTGCTTGTGTCCAGTGGCGGTCTTCAAATTGGCTGTAAAGCCAATTTCTAGTTTTTACCTGGAGACCAGGGCCGACCGCATCGAAACCCAGATAGCGGTGCAGATAGCGTATCGGTGCCTTATCGCCTGCAGTATCGGTAAATGACCGCACAGAATGTGCGATAGAAAAATGGCGATACACCACCGATAGCGATGCCCGTATAGAAACTCCCAACACGAACAGCTTATCGGCCTGTCGCCGTTAAGACCCGGATAGGCGATTTCGCTAAAGGTGCTCAGACCACCTTAACCGCGCCGATAGAGACAGGACGGAACAAAATGTGACGGGTGGAAGCAGATAATTTCTTTGCAGAAGATGATCCTGACGAAGCAGTTAGGCCTAGAGGGAACAGACGACAACTTATTCGTCACAACCTATTCGAAGATGTCCGAGATCACGATTGCATGTAAGCAGTATTCACCCAGTTGCTTGATATTTTAGAACCAGCGCTGACACGTCATACACAGAGGTGAGTCAACGAAAACCTTCTCGCTCGGCAATGAAGCGACGCTGCTAATGGCGAGTTTTCGCAGCAGTCCCCGAAATGCCAATGCGAACGCCAATCGCATTTGTAAGGTTTCGCAAAGCTGACGAAACATGAAGTACGAAATCGGACTTTCTGTGCGGTTGGCACAGGTTGTTTGATGTCCACTTCTACCATGCTGGTAGTGGCATGGTTTTCGTGTAGGCCTGAATGTACGCCATTAAAGGGACTCTAGAGGGAACTCACGGATACCACGGATATTCGTCAGTTCAATATCTCAATCATAGGTGGCAGGTCGCAATAATAGTTTATAAATTTGTCGATAGATGGCGCGAATATGAAAGTATAAGTACGCATGCGCAGGTACAAGGCAGAATCGCGGGAAATTCTATAAATAGCGCTGCGGAACACATGATCACGTCAGCCATGGAATTCCCAGCGTTAAAAATAGACACAAGTTATGAGGAGCTCAGAAAAGGTCAACCACAGCGAATCTCTTAACATTACATAATATCAATTGGGAAGTGTGCCAGTGCTGGCGATTTAGCGATGTTTATAATAAGGAATTAAACCTGGTCATTGCATGCATGGTTGAATGGCAAGGTACATGTAATCGGACCTTTGTGGTGTTTTTATGTGTGTCTGAACGGACGGTATTCATGACTACCATGTATACTGAGCATAACTTGTGTGATGTTGAATCTCCTTTGTACGGTGTTCGGTCTGCATGGACTGGGCGTGGTTCGGTGCAAATGATGCCGTTCTATGGTGTTCCCCAAATTCCCGCCAATGAACACCCCTCCGAAACCGATGTCCCAAATTCATCCCTTCAGGAAAACAAAGTGTCCATGAAAAAACAAAGCTTTATCATCAAGTTTCCCCCGAGAACTCGGTTAATGAAGTGTACAGTGCAGTGCTTCTGATTCGACGGACGCTATATTAATACGCAGTGGATATATACCCGACCGTCGGTTCCCCAGTTCATAAAATTTTCTTGCGGACCCGACTGAAACTTCAACCAGTCGGGTCGCCAATTCATGGAATTTCCTTGTGGAACCGACTGAAATCTCAATCAGTCGTGTCTCCAATTCATGAAAATTCTTGGGGAGCCGACGAGATTTAGGCCCACGCGACGGAAGTTCTCAGTCAGCAAACTCTAATGATTCCCCCAAATGAACGCATAGGTCCCTGCAGCCTAGTGGTGGGCGTGCGTGGCTATCAAACTGAAGACCACGGTTTCGAATCCCGTCACGACATAGCTGCTTTTTTTCTATCAATTTTTTGTAGTTTTATTTCTTCTTGTCAATTTGTTATCAATATCGACCCCGCGTGATTGTCAGAGTGAAAATGGTGAACAAAACCTTGCATTCTTGAGCCGAAATGATGAGAAAGATTTAGGCCCCTAGACCTCTGAAAAATAATTTTTCATCAGACAGCAGCTGTCAACATTAACTTTAAAAGGAGAACAAGCCAAATGGCAACAACGGTTCGCTGGCATGAGGCCGAGGGCGAGGGGCACAGGCCTAATGTACCGTAAATAGGCCTATCAGTCAGCGCCACCATCGATGGCCAGAGAAACCAGGCTTGTCTGAGCCACGAGTATCCTATTTAAGATGTCCTACTTTCCCCTGTGTGGTGAGACCCGAATACAGGCGCTATGCTACTGTATGTTTATTACCGTGACCTGGTTCATCCATGAACATACCATCGATGTAGTGTATACAGAGCACGGGACAGAGCAGTCAAGAAATGTGGCCAACGAGACTGTGGAAATGTCCAAGTATTTGAATTATCTTTAATAGTTATCAATTAAGCATGGAAGTTGTTGCCACACATGAAAGAATGAGTTGAAGTATAGTGGCTTACCTAATGAAGGGTTAGAAAAGGTATCACCATGGGTCTAATTTCTCAAGTGATGAAAAGAATGTCCACCATTTTTACTGAGCAACACCTGGTCCCCTGCCTGTTACAGCCGCTCCGCTATAGGCCCATTCTACGTTGTGAGATACTTTTTCGATGTTTCACTTCTGACGAGACGAAAAGTATCTCTACTGTATGAAGAATACCGCCATCTTGGATAGACATTCATCCGCGTTAGGAGCACTACTTAATACGTACTGCGCATGCGCAGCAGCAACATAATATCATACTTTCCTTGATCTTATGTACGCATAAATCTATAGTTTTAAGTAATTCATATATACAATGATGAATTTTCAAAAAATATGCGTATATCGTGTAATTCTAGACACCATCACCTGGGCACTATCCGGCGGACGAATGGGTTAGTAAATCGCCGGAACTGAGGACCCACTTCCGTTTCAAGATGGCGCGTATTGTTATACAGCCGAGTCGGACTCCCGACAAATCCCGAAGTACCCGAAGGAGGCCGAACGAGGCCGAGCCGAATGCTATAGGCCTACAGCACAATAGGACTCAAGGACAGAGGACCCGCATGAAAATGATCCTAAATAATCTCGTCATTTGGTCCAAAAATTGTCCAAAAAGCACCAAGCCGATTATATTATTCAAATTGCTTAGCAGGGGACACAATTTCATGCCAAATGATTAGTTATTGCGTCGATAATCAGTAAATTACGTGAATGGAAAAGGAGAAAATGGAGGCGAAAAATTGACCCACTTTTAAAGTGTGATGATTTTAGTGGTGAGAATGCCTCAAGGCCAGCTCACCAATATGGGGACAATGGACCCCGTCAAGAAAAATTAAACTGACCATTCCGATTATTATATCATTTTAGGCATTTGCAGTGCGCACTCTTGAAGTTAGGCTAAGAATCCATTCACGCGATTTTCGTGCCGCGCGATGTCGCATCCTTTGTCCAAGACCAACGCGGTAGAAACAAACAATGCTTTCGAGCGTCTGCCGCTCGAAAATCGCGTGAATGGACCGACCGCCTTACGGTGCAGAAAATTTTACATCACGGTCACTGTACGAAGAAAAAAATCATTCTGCACGCATATACGACCGTCGGGGCCGCAAGAAATGCTCTGTTCTCGGGAAACGACGGTCGGGTCTCGTAGCTGATAATTTGCGCTTGCAGCCACGACGGGTCGGGGCTCGAAGATATTAAATCAGGCTTGCAGATACGACCGTTGGGGCCGCAAGAAAAGCTCTGTACTGGGGAAACGACGGTCGAGTCTACAAGACAGCATATTTACTTGCGGAAACGGCCGTCGTTTCTGCAAGACGAAATTCATTACCTGCGGGACCGACCGTCGGGTAAATATCCCCAGCCATATAAATATACACATCTTCAAATGCACAAATCTGACCAAGATTTTTATATTTCCAGTTCAGTCCATTTCTCTCAAACCCCTGACTACATTCCTGTACAATCTATTTGGCACTCAGAGTTTCATAAACGTTAGACTTTCCCTATGCTCGAAGCATTGAGAAAAGTCAACTTCAGCTTTCCTTTGGCTCAAGTCCGACCCCAACATAATGCCCCAACTGTGCAAACCACTGTGTACAATAAACCTCTGAGTATTCTGAGGTACATGTAATAGGATAATAATTCTAAATCTAATTGCATAATAGTAGTTTGTACCGCCAGACCGTGGAGCTTTTCCATGAGGTGTATCTATTTTTAACGCTCGGAATTCCATGGCTGACGTGACATCATCATGGGTTCCCCAGAGCTATTTATAGAATTTCCCGCGATTCTGCCCTGGACGTTCTTGACCAGTGGCGCCAGCTGGTTGAACCAAAATGGTACTCATAGTAGCCTAATAGCCGGTTCCCTCTAGAGTCCCTTTAAATCGGAACCAGCCTTGGTCGACTTCGTATTCATCTATAAATAGCTGGCCAGTCCTGTTCACTGTATTCTTGCACTCAGTCCACTGATAATTAGCCCCAGAGGTTACGAAACGTGGCCTGCTAACGGACGAGGCGACTCACCACGACATACGATGATGACCAACGACGGACGCCGCACCATGACAATAGCTCACCCCGGCGAGCTAAAAATACAGATGTGACTTAGAAGTTGAATATTTACCGCAATACACTCCTGGCATAATGAATATAATCATGAATTTGATTCAATTTAAAATCTATACATAGCATTAGTAGAACCTCCCCTGGGGACACCTCTCTATTAAGGACACGAACATTCAGTCCCAAACTGGCCGTTTCTATTCACTTCGACCTCAGTAATGGCGACGCCTCTCAATTCGGGACAACATCAGATTCTGATAGTCCCAAAGTTGTACTTAATAGAGAGGTTCCACTGTAGTAATTTAGTTTCTGTCAACTGTCTTCATTGCATGATAATCCAAGCTTGTAGGTAACGTTAAAAAAGTACGCCTGTTATGAATATTTCATTTCAGATCAAATTTCAATTCACCCAAAACAGGGCATTGTTTTACGAAATAATAGCCGTTGGAAAGCTTTCACTGCATTCGGAACAAAACTCTGTTGAACTATTTTCTCGACGATTCGATAAATCCCTTCAAGAGCTTTATTACGCTACCTCTATGTATGCCTATCAAGCAAGATTTACAGTGGGACCTCTCTATTAAGGACACCTCTGGGACTGACAAATGCTGTCCTTAATTGAGAGGTGTCCTGAATACAGAGGTTAAAATAAATAGAAATGGTCAATTTGGGACTGAACTTTGGTGTCCTTAATAGAGAGGTGTCCTCCTGGCAGAGGTGTCCGCTAAGAGAAGTTCCACTGTATTTCATTAGTGCTCAAATTATCTCAATCCGTCATGATGAATCCGTCTCTTTGCTGACTTGGATATAACCCGAACGTCTGACTCGTATTGCTATTTTTCGCCTATGCTGGACGCAATACAGAGTCAGATGATGAGTAAACGAAGAACCAAATTTTGGTTCTACGTCGTCAGCATGATCAGATCACGGATTGGTGGTTCGCGTACCACGTGACCTCAAACAGTAATGACAAAATGAAACATGGCGATGCTGTGCATCAGCTTTTCGAGAGGAACATTTTTCGTGATTTTGATAACGAATTGCGATTTCCTTGCTTAAGGAATGTTTGTCTGGCTAGAGTGAACAGAAAGCGTGATTGCGAGTGTAGCTGGTTGAAACCAGGTGTGCTGGAGGCGGAATTTTTTTCCCGAACCTTTCGTGAATGCACACTGTACATTTTGTAGTTTCTGAAATAGACGCGATAGTCTCGCTTCACCAGCCTCTCTCTCTTACAGGAGGGAGTCTGGTAGAACAGACTACAAAATCTTGTTACCGCCAGGTGGCGAGTGTCCAGCTCAGAGCATCCGAATCTGATTGGCCAACGGCTGAAAAACATGGCTGCGCCCATGAAACGTATGATGAACGAAAGAGTCTGAGGTGGAATTTACCTTTTTAGCACGGCAGGAACGACTATGCATGGTCATCGATTGACGGAATAAGCCGATTGTACAATAGGACTTACATTTTGTGCCATGGATTAGGTCACTTCCGACCAGGGATTCTAAAGTTCAGCCAGACGGTAAATCGATCCTTATACAATACAATTCCACTTTATTTCATCGGCAATCCACCTCAAACGACCAGGCTCGATCGCCTTCTATATATCACTCGGCGAAA
>NMRB01000552.1:186340-202091 GCA_002633025.1 Notospermus geniculatus
ATTGAGCCGTAGTGACACCTAGTGGTCAACTCGCTATTCCATCAACTCGAGCGCTAACACTGCCTAAATTGGCGAACAGAGTAGAAGGAATTTTTACTCATTATAGCCGCATTTACATTACACGAATTTACCCTGGGTTAAACGAATTTGCCCCATGTTAAACGAATTTACCCTGGGTTAAACGAATTTGCCCCGGGTTAAACGAATTTGCCCCGGGTTAAATTCGTAATGTAGGCTAAATATGGCTTATGATTCATTCAGTTACACGCCAGTGGGTGCATTGGAATGTGCTTGTCTGGGGAAAACCCAGTGTCTATAGATCGACCTTAAGTGTCGGGCTTAAGTAAGCTTGGTGAATACCGCGTAAGTGATTTTAATCACTTACGCGACAAACTTACGAAATTCTTAAGTGTGCTTGATAAATAGGGGATTTACGCATTACTTAAATGCTTTACGTGGCTTTAGTGAATACCATTTGATATACTTACGAAAGGGTTACGAATACGTAAGTGCTACGAACCGTTGATGAATAAGGCCCCTGAGATGTAATCTGCTAAAATATGGAAATTTGTAATTTTGAAACTGTGAATTTCGTGGACCGTGAAAATTATTCTTAGGGTCATTTTTTGACTGCTGTGACTATGTAATTCGCTTGGTTGCAGCTAGAGAGCCGCTCGCCAAAAACTCCCCCTGATTTATTAAATATAATATATCACGACTTCATTGTTTACATTCGATGTTTGTAAACATGGATGTTTACATTATGTTATTTGGACTTTTTGGGACATGCCAACCCACCAAATTGAACACTTTTAAAATCGACAGAATTTCTAGAGGGGCATGCCGCCATCAATTTACTCATAAGACAATGAAAGCCTGGACATAAACAAACAAAATGTAGATAAACAATGGATTTCGTGGCCCGCGAAAATACCCGTGATACATTATCTTTCATGTGACCCATCGGCTCGCCGAGCAAGGTTATTTCTCGTTCACCGCACATCGATCCGACTGCAATTGCACAACACAAATCTGTTCAAGGAGTGGCTCGCCATCTAAGAACATGCCGGATCGTTGCACAAGGAGCGGCTTGCCAAGTAACATCAGCCATCAACAGCTAGCTTTAAAGATAATGTATCATGACTTCATTGTTTACATTCAATGTTTGTAAACATGGATGTTTACATTATGTTATTTTGGACTTTTGGGACATGCCAATCCACCAAACTGAATACTTTTGGTATCAAAAGAATTTCTAGAGGGGCATGCTACCAACAAATTACTCATAAGACAAAGAAAAACTAGACATAAACAAACAAAATGTAAATAAACAGTGCTTTCCGTGGCCCGCGAAAATACTCGTGATAGATTATCTTTAATGTCATCCATAGTCGTGTTATATTTCCATATAGTAATGTTCAGTTCCGAAGCCAAGAACGAGCCAGTCTTTATATACGATTATATGAATTATTATCGAAGTCCATGAAATCCGTACATTGAGCATTCAAATCATAAACTGGACCAGCATAACCCGTGCCCAGAGGTAGACTGACTACTGTGTCCTGTGCCAGCGTGAGCCACGTGGTCAATTGTCCAGCATACAGTCACAGTCCTGTCAATTAACTTGAAAAGGTAAAATTTGCATATGCCTTATACATGTTATATGGAATTAGTATATGCCTTATACAGGAAGATCGTCGTGCCTTCATTTTCAAAGTACACACGTTCCCGGCCACCAAGTAGAACGCATAGGCGTAACAAAATTAATGTCCTTGGAGCGTAACTTTACATAACCACATTGGTAAGACGTCCCATGTCGTTTTTCCCATAAATAAAACGCGATCCCCATCCCGAGGTAGTTGTCGAACATGACCCTTGTAGGATTGCGTATTATTCATAACTACAGGCCCTTTTGTTAGATCGTATTTTATAACTCGCCGAGAACGTGTGTAATTAGAAAATCTGGGCACGACGATCTTCCCGGCCGCGGCCACTAAACACATCGGATACAGTATGCCACAATACACGTGATACATCATCCACCTTGGACAGGAAATTCAAGTATGGTAAATTTTGAATTTAGAATTTTACATTGATATAATCAAGTAGTAGCCTGTCTCCAAAGTGTCCACGAGGAAGCAGCAATAATTATTCACACTCACACACACATTACATAATACCATAAAGGAACCAACCATAAAGGTTCAACTTACAAATTTAGCCTTTTATAAATGTGGACAGTATCCCTTTAAACCTCAACATATTTGCATTCTGACTTTTCCATATGATAGGCAAGACCCTTCTGCACGTTCACTGCAAATTTTGTTGAATTCCGACTAGTTGATCTTATGATACAAAAGGACTGAATTATTGAGAACCCCACGAACGATGTGAGCGCAGGGTCATCTGTGTACATTTGAATAGGCGAACGTAAATTTGCACGTGGAACACTAATTGTGCTGAATATAGCTCAGTTCTCCTCAGAAATGGAATTCAGAGCATCAAGTTGACAGGTTCATGTACCTCTTCACCACAAAAAAAGTTGAAGCCCGTGCCTATTACGCAAAGCCAAAATTCAGGCAGTGAGAGACATCTGGAGGCAACGCATGAAGTGTATCCCTCAGTAAGTTCATCGTTCGCAGATAAACCTTTATGGTTGATTCCTTTTTGATAATACATACTACTACCATGAAGCATACAATGATACACCAAAATCAGAAGTCAAAAATTATCAATACATGTCAATCCTAAAGTCACTTCCCATTCATCCTGAGAATATTAGGGGTTCTTACTGCTCGCTCCCTTCGTCAACGCAGACAAACCCCTGAGGACATTCGGCAGAATCCGTGGAGTATCAAAGCCATTCCAGCAAATGTTCACCCCCACCATCTCATCCCAAGTAGTAGGCCGGTGATTGATACACATGAACTACGCAGGTTTGAACAAAGCTGATCCAGCAGGCCAACAGATCCAGCAGGTCAACATGAAATAACTCCAGCGGCGTATCTGTTTGGCGGCGTGTGGCCTAAAAAATGATTTACAGTCTTGTTCGTATTAATATCAACACCGATTATCTCAAATATCTCATAAACCACCAAACCAATTTAAATGCGGTTTTCTGCATACGGTCAGAAATCTTGTTGACTACAACTGGGCATCAATGTTTTTGCACAAGATTCACTTCTTCATCGCGTAATCTGTCATTGAAAAAAAAGGTCCAAAAAAACTTTTTTGTTTCTTGACGTCCATAAGTTGTTGGTAGTGGAACACAAGTGGTGTTGATATAGCTTTACAAAAACGTCAATTTCTCAAAAACTAAACGACCGATTTTGACAGTAACCTGCTAAATAACCTTTATTTTGGCATAACTTCATTCTAGAAAAGGAATTTTGGTGAAAAATCCAGAAACAAAAACGTGTTTTTTGACTTTTTTTTTCAATGACAGATTACACAATGAAGAAGTGAATCTTGTGCAAAAACATTGATGCCCAGTTGTAGTCAACAAGATTTCTGACCTAATGCGGAACGCCGCATTCAAATTGGTTTGGTTTGGTTTGAGATAATCGGTGTTGATATTAATATGAACAAGACTGTACATTCTGTGCGATGGATGTAGGATAGGCTGAACTCAACTTAGGTTGAATCCAGCAGTGCAGTATAGGTTTATCGTCGGCATAACCATGTCAGCTGCTTGGCTGTGAATATTACAAGGGGCGTTATACATGTATCTATATTATAATTGACGGTGGCGCTTTAACTTCGAACACGAATTCCTCCGTGGTTTCTGATCAAAATAGCACCATTTTCACAGGAAGTGTTGAAAATGACGTAAGGGTGGCCCTTAAGCGGGTGGCATTACATTTTTTTACCCTTAAGCGAATAAAATGCAGGAAGAAACTTCCAATGATTTGCAATGCCCACTAGCCTGGTTTCGCTGGCCACCATGTAGATGGCGCTGCGTACGCAACACCATCTACACGGTGGCCGACGGAACCAGGTATAATGCATTGTCTTCAACTAGGCAGGGTGATCAGAAAATAGGAACTTCAACACATAAAACTGCTGCAATCTGCTTCCCATAGGCCTACATTATTGTCCGAGGAGTTGGCCCCCACTAAACATTTTCCTCCCACACAGAGACGTCCAGCAAAATGCCATCCTCTGGCCACATGCATCCTGTGAATGTGCTCGCCACGGGTACCATTTGTATTTGTATTTGTATTTGTATTTGTATTATACCATTTGTACTTGTACATGTATGCTAGTACGCGTAACTGATCTCTAGTTAGGTTGAGGTGGGGAAGCTCTGGGAGCGTTCCTATGTGTCCCAGGTTCTATGTGTCCCGGGCCCTTTGCGTCCCGGGTTCTAGGTGTCCCTGATCCGTCATGTTCTCAGATAGCGAGCCGCTCTCTGAGCAGATTTGTGTTGCGCAGTTGCACAGCGAGCCGGATGGATATGCAGTGAACAAATTCAGCCTTGCTCAGCGAGCTGATGGGCCTCATTAATTATTCATGAGGAGGTGTTGGCGAGTGGCCCTCTCTGCTAGCACCACGGTTAAAAGTGAATTAGTCGCGCGGCAGTAAAAAATGAAGCTACATGTACGAATAATTTCTAAATGACAAAAGTCCATATTTTAGCAGATTACATTTTTGTTTGGTGGATTTAGAGTATTTTCAGAAAAAAAACAGGAGAAAAAAGTTGCCCCAAGCGATGGTCGAACCGGGGGCCTAGCGTTTACTAGGCAAACGCTCTAACCGACTGAGCTACCGAGCCTGCTGGCAGTGTAGCGGTTTCATTGGCCAATGTTGAGCGGTGGTTATGACTATTCATTGTTTGCTTGCCATCTAAGACCAATTTCTGTGTTTGGAAAGCATTTTGCTTGTCAAATAACAACTCCAGTAGTCATTTTTCCTTTAAAATCAACAAAACTAGGCCAAAAACTGGCATAGGCCGGAGGCTCCAGCTCTTTTTTCAGCGATATTTTATCGAAGTGGAAGGATGATGATCGAGTCCGCCATTTTGCTGTTTTGTAATCTCGATTTTCATTGGTTGCCGCAGTGCATAACTAATTACTCCGGCGCGCTATCCAAGATGAAACAAAGTGACTGCACAGAGAGCTGGGCTCGCCGAATATGACTCCCTTTTTTGTATGCAGGGTTCTATGTGTCTCGGGTTCTATGTGTCCCCAGTTCCATGCGTCTGTCTCAATTATGATTGGCCTTGTCGCCATTTTATTCTTACGTGCAGTCGACGAACTCATATTTTAATCATCATGGATAAAGTATGTATTATCATGGATAAAGTATGTATTAACTAAAATAAATCAACGTTAAAGCATTAATGTACAATTGCGTGTTTTTTTGTAAGGTTAATGCGACTTTTAATCTTCCAAAAAGCAGGAGCTACGGTGATGCTGAAGAAAAAACCAGGGGCCTGTTTCATAAAGTGACTTTAAGCTAATGGTACCATTAACTCAATGCATTTTCCATTTGATTAAAGATACCATTAGCTTAAAGTCACTTTATGAAACAGGCCCTGGTGAGGAGCCAACGCACAACATTATTATGAATTTTGATGCATATTATAACGGTTGGAAATGACCACGGCAATGACCACGGGCATTCACTTGATAGCTTCACACTCCACTAGAGGGCTTTCACATTCTTAATCCACATTTTTTAGTGATGTTTCCAACAGTTACAACATGTATCAGAATTCATAATGAATGCTAGCGCTATTTTAGTTAATAAATACATCCATGATTATTAAGATATGTGTTCGTCGACTCCACTTGACAACAAAATGAGGACAAGACCAACCATAACTGAGACAGGCACATGGAACTGGGGACACATAGAACCCGGGACACATAGAACCCGGGACGCATAGAACCCGGGACGCATAGGACCCGGGACACATAGGGATGACCCCGAGGTACTTCAGCACTGCGTTGTGCGTGACACTACCATACAATCTACGTGTAATGCCTGTCATCTTAAGGTGACTCAGAAATGGCGTTCGCTGATTTGGCGCATTTTCTCAGGCGCCAAATACCCAGCAAATCAGGCGGATTATTCGCTCAGGGGTTTGTCTGCGGTGACGAAGGGAGCGAGCAGTAAGAACGCCTGATATTCTAAGGATGCTTCCCATTATGCAGATCATATTTTATACACCTTATAATCTCTCCGGCGGGATGCGCCGGAGTGGTGGGGTGGGGGTGGGGGGTTCAATGTCGCCCAGAGAGGGTGGAAGTCGGGTCTAACTTATAAAATTAAATAATTGTCATATTTTTCATGATTTAATTTTACATTTTGCTCTTATGGAGTCAATACAACTGTTTTTGACGACTTGAATTTGAGCTCCATTTCCTTCCTATTCATTGTAGCGTCGAATCGGCTCCCTCGCCTGAAACGACAAACAAAAAAATCTAGAGTGGACATCTGTTTGGTATGGTCCTGAATATCGAACGCTTATTCTACATCATATCGTTACAGGCGCGGATCCAGGATTTTTGCCAGAGGGTGGTCAGGGCCGCCGAGGGCGGTCGTTGCAGACGGGCACCGAAGATTCCGCGTGGACGGGGAGTCTGGGGGCCATCCCCCCAAAATTTAGAAATCTAGAAGGCCGTAGACGCAATTTCATGGCATCTCAGTATCAAAACAGAAGCTTTATTCTTGCGTTTTTTGCTAATTGGCGCGAATGATTGAGAAAAAAAAATAATTGGAGGTGGCGAGCAGGGGGGGGGGGCACGACCCCCAACCCTCCCCCCTCTGGATCCGCGCCTGCGTTAGGTACCTCGAGAGAGAATCCGTACAAAATGTATGATTGGCCAAGACGCATCACGTACGCGGTGGACATTTTTCAATGTTTTTCGCTTAAGATGTAATGCAATGTCGTACCCAGAGATTCGTTACACTCGGCCGAGGTTGGATGTCGCTACACTAATCTCTGGAGACTGCTGGCTACTTCACGCAATTCGTGTTATTTGTAGCACAATACGATTTTAGACCACATATGCATTGAAATAATAGCAGTATAAAGTATTATACACAAAAATATCATTAGAAGCTTGCCATGAGGGATCTGTTGTATTTATTCAGGCAAAAAACAAAAGCACTAGTCGGAGCACCATAAACTTGCAGATGAAACGGTCGAACATTAGTATATATTCATGCGCCGTGTGTAACACACGTGTCTTAGAAACCCCGAAGAAGTCCGTGGCAGTCTCCAGAGATTATTGGAGGGACATCCAACCTCGGCCAAGCGTAAATTATCTTTGGGTACGAGATTGGATGTAATGTCCACCGCTCACGAAAAACAAATTTGCGGCCGTTTTTTTTTCGTCTGACCGCTTCGAATGTTTGAAGTCGAATATTAGGCATATCGAGCACTGATTAAATGTCATTTTGGTATCGACTGGCGTAGTATCAGGACGAATACATCATAATATTTGGGAAATACAGATTCCGGGACTATTGGGGCTTCAATGTATAAACCCGCATGTAGGCCTTTATTGAGCATATTCAGAAAATTGGATGAAAAATTTGATCGTGTACATCGGGCATTAGGTTATCCCAAGGTTAACTCAGGTTGTGCAATAACTCGGAATTGACTGAGCTGTTCTTATGACCTGACAAAGGCGCGACTCACATGAACTCGAGTTTGAGGAATAAGCCAGGCTGACGTGAGCCACACCTGACCAACCGGGCATCGTCAGTGTCAGCATTAAATATAATATACACCCACCTTCCAAACACCGCTCCGTCCTCAAGTGTTTCTGGGAGGTTCACGTTGAGCGTTTCCGGCAGGAGGTAGTTCAGAACACCAGTTACTAAGGAAAGTACCCCGAGTAAAAGGACGGGGAGTGGACGCCAGACAACCACCTGGAATGGATTGACTAACAGGTCAAAGGTCAAACTATCAGGTGACTAAGCATCGAAGAAGACCTCAGCAGAAAATGAGGTTGGACTGCGCAAAGAACGAGAGAATTCGTCTTTTTCCGACTAGACGTCATCAAAGACTTGACGTACCTCATGATAGACTAAGGAACCAGCAGAACTACCGCCACAGGGAGGCGCTGTAAGAGGTTGTACCCTGCTTAGACCAGCTCCAGCTGTTCCCTCCAGGTGGCAGAAGTGCTCACCGGGGAGGGACCAGCCCCAGACGAAATATTTTCGTAATCACATCCGGGTACGCGCGACCAAATCCTGGACGCGCACACCGGTACCCCGATGAAATACAATACACAGAGCTATTCGTTAAGTCAGAGCATCGATTCAGCTTCTATACACACCAGGTTTTAACTTGAAGAAAGTTGAGAGAAATTGCCCAGAGAAACTAATGCTTGGAAGTTGTTCTCTATGGCCCACTAGTATCAACCATGAAAACCGTTTAAAAATTCCAAAGCAAATTTTTGAAAAAAATCAACATTTTTTTCAATTTCGCAAATTGGCATCTTTAGATTTAAAAAAAAACAATGCTATTTCATGAACTGATGGGACATTTCATGACCATCTGGATGAAATCTTTCATAGAGATCATTTCCCACTTGTCTTTGACTTGTCGAGAGAAAAAAATTAAAAAAATCTGCTTTTTGAAAATTAACATTTTTAGAGACCGTTCTTTTTTAAGAAAAAAAAATTGTCAAGTTAAATGTGGTTAACCCAAGACTAGTAGGAAAGGATCACCAATTAGAATTGCGCCTGAAACTTTTTAAGCATGATTAGCTGCATTAAACTCTCTAATTGCCTGTTTCAATCTTTGTCCATAGTCTGGATGTTTGTTGTCTTTGACGAGATGGCATTTCCAGTAAGTCGCCAATGAGGCAGGAACCGCCTCGAATGCTTGCTCAGTATGCGCCCTAGCCCACAATTGTGTTCAAGTTAAAATCTTGGAGGAATTATGCTCCTCCAAGTTAATATGATGCAAAATGGTGAATGACCAAGTGTACTTTGTACATGCTGAGCATCCTGTTTTGTAGTAGGCATCCTCGAACAAAGCAATCTTTGCAATGATGAGGCAAACTGAGACTGAGGGACATCCAGCTAAACCATTTGCAGAAGCTCTTTGCATCTAACGATGTTGTTACTGCTTTGGGAAGCGTTTCGGAGAAAATTGGCAGGAGAAGATAGGTTTGTTCGAGGATGCCTAGTACAAAACAGGATGTTCAACAAATACAGAAGTACACTTGGTCATTCACCATCTTGCATCATTTTGCCTTGAACAAAACTGTGGCCTACGGCGAGATACTCAGCATGAATTCGAGGCGGTTTCTGCCTCATTGGCGACTTACTGGAAATGCCATCTCGTCAAAGACAGCAAACATCCAGACTGTGGACAAAGATTGAAACAGGCAATTAGAGAGTTTAATGCAGCTAATCATGCTTAAAAAGTTCCAGGTGCAATTCTAATTGGTGATCCTTTCCTACTAGTCTTGGACTTACCACATTTAACTTGACAATTTTTTTTCTTAAAAAGGAACGGCCTCTAAAAAACTTTAATTTTCACAAAAAGCAGATTTTTTGAATTTTTTTTTCTCGACAGGTCAAAGACAAGTGGGAAATGATCTCTATAAAAGATTTCATCCAGATGGTCATGAAACGTCCCATCAGTATCATGAAATAGCATTGTTTTTTTAGTCTAAAGATGTCAATTTGCGAAAATGAACAAAATGTTGATTTTTTCAAAAATTTGCTTTGGAATTTTTAAACGGTTTTCATGGTTGATATTAGTGAGCCATAGAGAACAACTTCTAAGCATTAGTTTCTCTGGGCAATTTCTCTCAACTTTCTTCAAGTTAAAACCTGGTGTGTATATATGTCGCAGGAACGGTGATAACAATACAGGAAATTATTAAAATGTAAATAACATGTACATGTGTCATAAAGCTCGATAAGACTGGTTCTAGGACAAAACGTACCCGGACAAAAGGTACTGGACAAAAGGTACCCAGACAAAATGTACCTAGGACAAAACGTACCTAGGACAAAATGTACCTAGGACAAAAGGTACCCGGACAAATGGTACCTGGGACAAAAGGTACCTAGGACAAAATGTACCCGGACAAAAGGTACCTAGGACAAAATGTACCTAGGACAGAAGGTACCCGGACAAAAGGTACCTAGGACAAAAGGTACCGATTTAATTTTGTTGTTTTTTCCTCAGTTCTCACCTCCTGGGTTATCTAAAGGCCATGGGCCACGGGTAGTCTGTGATTAAAAATGACGTGGTCAGTTACATATCATGTAGATGACCATGATATATGAGAGGTTAAGGTCTTGAACGTGAACGACAAACGTGAACGGGAACGACGTCATTGTCGTCCCGTGAAAAATTCACGTTTTTGGGGGGTTAAGAAGCGAATTAACCCATGTGGGCGCACTAGAAGCAGGAGACACAAAGTCATGCTCTGGGAGGATGTTCTCCCTAAACATCAACCCGTAAAAAGGCGTGAAATCAAAAGCAGCGATTCTTGTAAGTTACACAGGAAACTAATTTCCTCTTTACCTTTAATGTTGCTCTTGAATGAAGCAACCAGTGCCATGAATGCTGCCCCACCTGGCAAAATGGACTCCACGGATTCAACGGAAAAAAGAACCTGCACAACTCGCCCCGACGACAAGTTCGGCGCAGGCAAGGTGCGAACTAAGAAAAATAGCATGAAATATGAAATCGGTACCTTTTGTCCTAGGTACATTTTGTCCGGGTACCTTTTGTACTAGGTACGTTATGTCCTAGGTACGTTTTGTCCGGGTACGTATTGTCAGGGTACCTTCAGTCCTAGGTTCATTTTGTCCTAGGTACATTTTAGACTGAGAGACAAAACCCTGAAAAGAGCCTAGATTTTGACTTTCGTGGTCAACCTCTGGTAACTAGGATTTGACTTCATAAAATTATCGGCATCACCATTGGATAACATAATTCAATTGTTGCCACGCACAGATTTTGCCAGTTTGGCAGTAATTAGCATAAAACCAATATGGCTGCCAATTTAGGCACATCAATGTACAGGTAACTTTAAAATGGCTCACCNGAAGCGAGTTACCTTCTCGCCCGAATCACCTTAATGCATGCCTCTAGAGTGGACCAGCAGAAGTTGATCTCCGCCTCAGACCAGCTAATGAACTGCCGACGGCTTAACAAGAATAATGACCTGCCTGGCATTCATAGCTCATCACGACTAGTGATTAGTGTTCCCCGGATTCTGAGCGGACCATTTAGGAACAGAAGATAGAAGGGGAGATCTAACACCGTGGGGTTTACCAACGAATCCACCTGTAACAGGAATCTACATGTAAGTCCTTCTGGAATCTAAGTCCGTTTCAATTGTTCGACGATGGATTAAAATGTAAGGCTGTAGAAACTATAATGTCAGACGATTCTAACTCGGACTTGCATTTTTGGGACTACCATTCCTTTCACACCTGTTGTTTTAACGTATCAAGGCAACAAAACATGCCGTGACGACTTAAATAAACAGTTCGTTTTTGTAATATCATCATTACCTCATATCTCGACGCTCAAAAAGCACAAATAAAATATTTACATGCTATATTAATTCTCCTTGACGGAGGATTCGGGGTTGTTGGCCGAGTTATAACCTGATACTGGATGACCAAAGGCCAAAGAAAAGGCAAGTGTGTAGGATGGCGTCAAGTGTCTGCATGCAGTAAGAGGTGAACCAGTCCCTTTTTTCTTAGATATTCTTCGTCAATCTGCATCGCGTTACTTTGTTCAAAGGCCAGGTAAGACATTAGTGACATCGTTTGAGGCAGTGGTAAGTGGTTGGAATAATAGACATTGTGAAGTAACGTTAAAAATGGCTTTGTCTTTCTTCTGTAATATCGTGTTTAGATAATGTTGGACGTTGTGGGCTAACATCAAAAACAGCTTTGTCTTACCACACTCAGACTGATATCATGTATCTGATAATGTTGTGAACTTTATGTCAGACAGGAGACGCATTTCGAGCATTGTAAGCTTCGTTGAAGAAGCCGCTTTGGAAAGGGTCTGCAAATTACCTGGACAAACAAACCAATGGGGACCCTTACCCACTGCCTCCATTGGTGTCACTTGTGGTTAAAACTATAAGTGAAACTGACATCCCGGTCCTGATCAATTTCCCACACAAAAAGCGTCCATTTGTAGGACCGGGTTTCGGTGTGCTGCCCTCTATCCTAGCTAGGATCCCCATTGGCATCACCTTCATTTATACAACCACCACTAGGACGTGTACTGCTCGTCGACTATAGCGAAAGCTCTTTCACGTGACCAATAATGAAAGGGTTCGGGAGAATTAGGGGCCGTCTTGGAATCGATTGTAGGTCCCTGACCTCGACTAATCAAAGGGCAGAGAAAGATGAATGAGAAGGCTCATATTCTTTTTACGTGTATATTCGGGACAAATTATCCGTACATAATTGGCCTAACCTTTATCTCAGAATGATAAAACAGCCTGTTCATTTACTCGAGAATATGTAAATGTATTTCTCCCTTTGGCGACATCGTATCGAGGACAAGCCGCCATTTATCATGTCCTAAACGCTCTCGCTAACGTAATGCTACAAGATTTTTTTTCTCGTCTGAGAAATTGACCGTGCAGCCCGGGTCTTAGAACCTGCTCCCTGCGGTATTCATGCAGCGTTATCAGTCTGGATCAGCATGACCAGGGGGAGAGGCCTTACATTGCAAGTATGATGAAAGCTTTATCGCCCGTCCACAAGCATGGCCTTGGCTGCGTTTCTTGATCTCGATCTCTTGATCTCGTGTCCGATGGAATGCGTATTCAACCAGGCGTTAAAGATAGATTCCCATGTCAAGCGTACGTCGACAGTATGTCGTTTCAAACAACATCCGTCACACAACCTACCAGGGTCACTGTACCTACAGGGATGGGAATGGCGGGGAATATTCACGACTGGCGGTCAACAACAACCATTATTGGGAAAGGAACCCAAAGGATGTCAAGACGGAAGACCAAGGGGGAGATCGTAGCATACTGAATACGTTTATTAAACGTCGTCTAATTCAAGCGGCTTAAAGGTGAAAAAGGTGAGTCGTGAATGAGATGACGCACCAAAACCGGGCTGATAATGATTTCGATTGCTCCGTTGAGAGAAGAGCAATTCCCAATAACATTCACCCTGGGATATCCAATATTAGGTTTGTACCACACAGAAATCAGTGTCGGGGTTTTCCTTTTCGATAGGAATCAAGATTTACTTTCATCAGGCTCAGGATTTCTTTCAGCGACAGAGTCATCGGCGTTTGCTTTCATCTCCTCCGATCGCTCCAAACCTTGTTGACGGGATAATCACACCATGGTGGCAAAGGTTGCCGTCTCAGCATAAGTTCACATCGTACGACCAGGCCGACAAGTTCTTCTTTGATCTCATCGAGACATCTTGTGACCTATCGGTCTTTCGGCTCTGCTATTTCTGTAGTATAATTTGACATAAATTGGAAACAAATTGATCAATTTTACTTGATTTGGAATTGGGGAAGAGCAACAAAAAGATAATGACACCCTTTTGAAAAGTATTCCATCATATGATCAGTGCAAAAAGGTGATCGTAGATTTGGCGGCAGCTTTTTGAATACAGAAATCGATGGAGACGCAAGCCTGGTAAAGTAGCAACATCAGTGGTTTGATTTTTAACGTAACCATCGTCAAATAACAGTTGAAGGGAGTTTACCGCTAACGGGAACACTAACGTTACCCACTAATGATAACTTGTATTGACGGCAATGAATAGTGTGTAACAGTTATCGGATAGGAACGATCTCTCAATCGCTCTAGTCATGCATGTACTAAATAAATAAATATCTTGTCTCATCATCGTTTGTGGTTTTTCCGAATTCTATATTTACGCTTTGGTTAGCTTCAAAATCTGCATGGTATCGCAAAATAACCAACATCAGTTCAACAACATCGTCAGCAGCTAATGTTTTCGTCGAGGAAACGTTCCATGCTTTTTGAAGTACAAATAACTCAGATAATTGCCACATTAATCATCATACGAATATTTTGCTACCAGTATCTAAGGATGATATCTTTTTTAGTAACTGATGCTGTGATCAAAAGGTAATGATATACCAAACCGTTCGTGTACCAGTTTTCTTTCCGATATTGCTGAAGAGAGCTTTGCCCCGCCTTTTTCGGTTCTTATCATATCAGTATCGGTCGAACACTTGATTGGTAAATAAAGTATGACAACCTGACGTCGGACAATGTATTGATGCTGTTCTTTTATATAACCCACTGAGATTTTTTAAAATGATAGGTTGTTTGTGTCGTGCTGTAGGCAATAATGATGTCGACGAGAGATGATGAATACTGCTTTTTCAACAGCAGGCTCGACAGAAAAGATCGTTACATCATAAAGCTTTACACAGCTTTACACTGTCTGAATCCATTCTACCCTTAAATTAATTCATAAATTAGATCTCACAACAGCCCCCGCCATATTGTTTCTATCCCCAGGCGAGCCAACAACAACAACGAAAACATCTAATCTATTTCACATAATTCTTAATTTCGATGCACTGTCCCGGAGCGGTTTCATCATCAAAGCTTTCGGGCAAGGAAAGATCAAACTGATTCAAAGAAGCATTAATAATTGTTAATTTTCTTCTTAACGTTGTCGGAATATAGATAGACTGAGTAAAATTAGAAGTCAACTCACATTCTGCGAAAATCATCATTACTTCACACCCACTAGGCAAATGTCTCCTCACACTCTTAATTCAAAAAAGTCGTGGCGAGAAATAAATATAAGGGTATTACATTTGTTTTAATTGGGGTGTCTGACTATTAGCGGAGGATTCCAGATGAATCCCGATATTCACTTCACCGCATGGAGATTAAACGGCGATAATTAAATCGACGTCGTTAATAAGTGTCACTATCACGGAAATGCAATTAACAAAGGAGCGTAAGTGCTAATTAGCGGTCGCAAATAAAAACTATGTTGGTTAAATTTAACCGACGTCGTTAGAAGGTATTGCTTTAAAATGTGAAAGGTTACAAGCGCTGGGATTATTTCACTGGGGGAAATATGCAACAGCTCTTGGTAAGAGCAACTGATTTTAAACTGCGAAGACAGAGAATTAGGAACAAATCGAACCATATGAACGCCAATGTTACATCGCCTTCTAAGGTCCAATAAAGATGCAGCCAGGATAAGATGACACTCTGCATGTACAGTGTTCTCTGTCAGACATTTCATTTCTCCGGCCGGTAAATCTGGTATGTCTGACCTGATTCTGCCACTTCTCCGCGGAGAACGTACTTGACGACAAGAGTCAATAAGACATGCTTGATCAGTCAATGTTACTCTCGAAGGTAATCAGTGTTGATTTGATTACCAGATAACTTCATGACGGAAGCGAACCGTTCTGTTTGCCTAATGACACTAAATGGGTAACAAAAGGCGTACGCCCAAAAATGGCGAACACAGCCGTTGATTATGTTTCCTGTTTAGAATTACTTCATCTGCTTGGAGGAAGACAGGTATTGTTGGTGAGCGTCATTCATCAGACTGGGCCGTCACGCGGTACCGTGATTCGCGCTTTACCGTGATTCCGTGGTGAAAAGAGGAAGTGGATCGAATGTGGCGCAACCGCACAACTGCTCGCCGAGCATGGTGGGAATGGTGGTCGCGCTGCAGCGTGATATCACGGGGCAGTTGAAGTCAACGTTTTACAATGGTTTACTTGTGAAGATTACAACAACAATCGCGGCTAACCGAG
>NMRB01000552.1:221343-251652 GCA_002633025.1 Notospermus geniculatus
CTTTAATATGCCAGAAACTACACCTAATGCTAACAGAATCAAGTGAATAACCTTTTGTAGCAATTTTTGGGGGTTAAACCATATCTTGACTGGACTAGCAGCGGATTTGCAAGGTCCGTACTACCCTCTAAAATGGGCCAAATTGCTAACAACTACTTTTAAAAACTGCCCTGATGTATAATCTGTAAGAAGATATGTGATTTTTTATGTTACTGGTTAATTTCCTTATGAAACTGAGGTCAAAAAGAAATTTGGGACGAAAATAGGTTTTGCGTGACCTTTTGACCTCTAGTGACCTAGAAAATGAACCAATTTACATAACTGATATTTCGAAGGAAAGAGCCCATCCTAGTGAACATTTTAAGGCATAGATCTCATTTCTACTCCCTAAATTAATGGAGTTATTCAATTTTTAATTTGCCCTACCCCATAATTTAGACGCCAGTGAAAAAAAATGGAAAAGGGTTAATTCCAGGTTAAAGCCCCGGCTGTGACCGGCAAGCAGTGCTGTTTCAAACTCCCCATGGGATACCCTTTTCAGAAATACCCATGAAACATCCTGTCACTTCACGCAATTAAACACCCCCTGGCTCTTGGTCTAATAGGAGAATGAGAGAGATCGAAACTGGATCGAGAACCGATGTACGGCACATCGCGAGGTGGGGCCAATGCCTGTCCGCAGACGTACGCCAGTTGATGCCAGGCCATGAACCTTGTCAACCAATCGGAAGCCTATTGCATGGATTGTATCAAAAATGAACCAATCCCGAGCGAGGACAACCACGACTAGTTGTGCGTTTCCCTTAATATCTCCAGAAATATTTAGTGAGCTAGCATTGTAGTGCTGTAATGGGCTTATGCAACTACATGTGTTTATAAGAGAAACAAATGAAAAATTGCTCAATTAGTAAATGTAAAGGAAAATGAAATTTATCTCTACATTGGATGATTTCAATTATCCCTGCAGTGACATCGTGCATAAATTAGCATTTTTAGCCTGGCTAGTCACAACCTGTACGGAAAATAGCAGTGGCCTTTTCACGTACAGTACGTATTCATCGTATCTCCCAAACTACTCATTAGAATTTTCATGAAACAAAAAGTAAAATGTATCTCTTTATGTATATATACATGTACTATACACTTAATCATTAATAATCCGTGTAGTCAATTTTTGGATGCAACTAGGACTTTAACGAAAGTGCCAAACTCAACGTACCTAATACGAGCCCTGTGGCAAAGATAGAACCAGACCCCGCTCCCAAAATCAGTTTGGTGAAGAAATACAGGTAGATGTTGGGTATGAACGCTTGGACGAATCCGATCACAAATACAATTGTGAAGCACAGGTAATAAGCCAAACGTCTGCCGAACCTGAAAGTGAGAAAGAGAAAATCCGTATGGTTATGACTCCCATTGGCTAGGCATGCCAGGGCCGTCTCTTACATGAAAAAAGCAAGACTATTGCGCTGAGAGGACTGGTGAACGGCGGAAGTTACTTGTGACCAGGACTGTGCCTGTCAAATGAGCGTGCAGGCGTCCCGTCAGAATACAAAACGATTGTCAGTCATAATAATGATTCCGCACAGAAAAAAATAATTGTTTCGAACTGAGACTTACAGTACAGGTCACAATTGACATCCCTACGGCTTCCCGTAAGTTACTCGTAAGTTACGTGTAACTTACGCGTAACTCACGGCTTTGGTTTCGCGTAACTCACCGCGTAACTCGCCAAAATTGCGTAACTCGCCTCGTAACTCACTACGTAACTCACCGCGTAACTAGCGAAATTCGCGTAACTCACCTCGTAAGTTACGCGTAACTTACGCGTAACATAGCTCGTGAGTTGTTGCGTAAGTTACGAGTGACTTCTTACGCGTAACTTACGCGAATTTAGGGATGTCAATGACCTGTACTGTATATCGTCTGGTACCGGTTTTGAGTAAATTACCGGTATTTGTCTCATTCTGACAGTTCATCTTCTCCTCATGAACCTATGTTCATCTATGTTATGAGGTACAATATGCATCACTTTGAGATAAAAATCATTCCTTTCCGTTCATTGAGTGAACTAGTCCCTATGAGAGAAAATCCATCTCAAAATGAGGCGTAGAATAATGCCTATCTCAGTTTGAGAAAATAGGGAACCCCGATCACGCAGACCACGCGAGAATATACGCGTGGTTTTGAACTGATAGTACACCAATGCCACCTATTATTCATGACGATTCAAGGTGTGATTGGCCGTGCTTGGTGAACCGCATCTCTCGAACAATGGGCCTAGGTCAACGCTAGGTGTCTCGTCTGCTCTATCAGTAGTCATCACGTGACCAATTGGCGCTCCCCATTGTTCATTGAATCGAGGCAGTGACAATTTGAGATGCATGGGCCTGCATGTGCAGTACATAGACCATGTATACAATGACATCTGTTTTGAGAGACAGAGTCTAGGCTTCCCCACGAGAGATGTAGTGTATCTAGTTGGGTATGTGATAAACCTTGGAAACAGTGAAACCTTGAAAACAGTCAGAAAACCTTGGAAACACTGGCAAAATTGCTAAAAACACTAAAATAAATCAATAAGAATTCAAGCTGATTAATCGTACTGTCATGTTTGTAAATTAGCAGTTTGAATGCATCCTTAAATAATGAAAATGAAAAATACCAGACGACACCACTCTGGTTGGTCTGGATTCCATGTTTTCAGTAACCCAATTTCTTACCTCGTCCCATGCAAAGCCCTCATGTTCAGGTCTCAATCCACTGGCACTGTTCAGTGATGGAAAAGCTCCAAGGTACATGTACTTTTGACAAGAATTCAACATTGCCCTTTTACTGTAGAAATGCAATCATAATCATATCAAGGGCGGGCCTTATTCATGATGAAATGCAAAGGAAAACAGAAATGTCAGACTGACAAATCCATCGTCTGCTAACTACTAGTGGTTTAAGGCGTGTGCCCCTGAGTGCTGGCGATTGATGCCATATGCGAGGGTTCGTGGGTTCGATTCTGGTAGGAAGCAATGTCTTTCACCTTGGAAACCCTATTTCTATTTCACAGTCTGCTAACTACCAGTGTTGTCTGCATCAGCATGGAGGCTGAGGCGGTTGACCTCAAAAGATGGTGGCTTAGATTGTTTTTCTTCCGAGGATGGCCTAATTTAGTTTGGCATCTGACATGTGTCACTGCATACCAGCACTCCCAATCTGGATACCAGGCTCAATTTATTATTGGCTAGGACTAAAAAGTGAAATATCTGATGGCACTGCGTACTCTCGTTCCAAGGTTTTCTGACTGTTTTCAAGGTTTCATTGTTTCCAAGGTTTATCACATACCATCTACTTGAGGGTGGAGCTGCAATTCAAATTGAGACCATCATGATCCTTCTGTAAAATAGGCTTCATACCTTACTTTATCATAAACCACTCAATGCTAGTCAGTGATACCGCTTGGCTTTACAGAAACATCGTCTGCTGATCGCTACATACAGGTAATTTTTGTGAACAACACAATGTAGTTTTATCAATGCATGTTTGTTTTGTAATTGGAAATGCAAAATTG
This sequence comes from Notospermus geniculatus, assembly GCA_002633025.1. Lineage (NCBI taxonomy): Eukaryota > Metazoa > Nemertea > Pilidiophora > Heteronemertea > Lineidae > Notospermus > Notospermus geniculatus. The sequence goes on from NMRB01000552.1 coordinate 224,906, forward strand.
ACATCATATTTTTCTGTGTCTCTTCATTCATTCGTACAGCAGGAGTCTTCTCAGTTGGAGACAAAAAGCATCTCCGAGCCTTGCCAATAATATGAGACTTAACACTCTCAACTGGAGACAAACCCCAATCTCCAATCATTGAAGTATTATACATGTACTTAAATTGTATCATGGAAGTATAGTACTTGAGTAAAAGATCTTCTCAAACTGAGAAAGGAAGATTACCTCATTCTGAGTAGGGAATTACTCAATAAAAGAGACAAATTATGTTCTCATTTTGAGACAAACGTGATCTCCTATTATTGGCAAAGTTCGGAGGTGCTTATTGAGACAATTATTTTTCTTATGCTGGTTGGATTTTTCTTAGTTACATGTAGGTCACAACATAACATGTCAAAATAATCGTACGTGCTTGATAACGCTAATTGGGACACAAAGTACGCCATCCAACAAATGAAGGTACGTTTGTACCAGTAATGTTGTGCACCTACCTACCTATCTGATACCCAGCCAAGGACCATGCAACCCAGAAACCAGCCACACATATACACAGTCTGTGTCATTGCCACCAGCCAGCTCTTGTCACATACTAAGCCAAACTGAAAGGAGAAAAGGGTGGAACCAGGCCTGTTAGCCTACTCCTTGGTGAAAGGGTAGGAACCACGGTGGTGTAGTAGTTCGGGTCTCCGTCTAGCGGTCAGAGGGTCCCGGGTTCGAATCCCACTCAGGCGTGAGACTTTGGGCAAGTCTCTTTGCCTTACTGGCCCTCTCCAACCACTCTCTAAATTCTGAAGATGAAATCCACCATTTGGAGTGAGGCAGGGACCACTCCTGCAACTCACTCTTGACCACTCCAGAAATTCACTCCAAAGACTGAATGGGTCCAAAAAGAATATAGAGTGGCTTCACTCATGTTTTGATTGAAAATCACTCAATTCTTAGTGGAGCCATTCACTCGTATGTAGTAAATGGTTGGCTTGGTCCCTGCATCACTCCAAATGAGTGAATTTCACTCCTCAGCACTTAGAGAGCAGTGCCCATATTCATGAAACCTTGCTAGCTTAGTTGGTTGCTAGTGGTGTACATTGGCCTGTACAAACTGGGTGATTTAGTAACTAACTAAGCCTAGCAGGGTTTTATGAATATGGGCCCAGGTGTATAAAGGGTACATGGGTACGGTCGGAAATGCTCCGATTGAAGCGCTGAATGAGCAGAGAATGAGTAGAACCCACGTTTTACTGAAAGGTTCCAGGATAGACCGGGGTTAAAGTGTAAAGTCGGATGATAACCTCTGCCGTATTTGATATCAGTAACCCAAACTTTAACTTTAAAGGTAATGTATCACGACTTCTTTGTTTACATTCAATGTTTGTAAACATGGATGTTACATTAATGTTATTTTGGACTTTTGGAACAAGCCAACTCACAAAAGCGCCTAAGGGAGATCGCGATCGAATTGCATGGGATGCAGGCTTTAACAATGGTGGTTTATAATTACTTGGTGCACCGTCAAAAGACAGGGATTCAAATATGGCTGTGACCTCACGGTCACGGTCACCTGATGGTCACAGGATGATCCCATCAGCCAATCATTGCTGAGAACAAGCGCTCTGATAGGTTCCCATGATTTTGCGCTCGACCGTGGTGGAATATGTGTGGCATAGTCGTATCATGGTCGTACCTGAGAAGAAATTGTTGAGATGACCTGTGATTGGTCAAAAGTCCACGAAGAACAACCAATAACCTCCGTGGAATTTCCGACAATGTCCGATTCGTTCCAATGACGCAACTGATAGTTGGTAATCTCGGAAAAATTCAGAGCATATCGTGTGCATTTACTGTAAGAAACGTCCCCGGCTGAATCCGTCTCAGAGGGAATCCCAATGGCCTTTTGCTCGGCGAAAGTGAAGTTTTCCAGTTCCGGTATTTTGCACCAATAGTCTTGTTTGCCGCCGACAAATATGATGGACAGGGTGTGCCATGCGGAGGGAAGAGCTCCCAGTATGACTACGACGAGTTTAAGAGCTTGGTACCTCCCGAACTCCCCAACTTCGCTGAGCACATCGTCGAATTCAAACATGGTGGGATCGGTCTGCTAGTCGTAGCTACTGAGCATGCGTGTCAGTCTGCAAAGAGAATGATGGACATGATAAATATTGCGTGACCGTCAATGGCCTTGTGAATGTTAAGATGCTGTAACCCCCAGAAAAAAAAACCTGGTGACCAGGAGAGCATGTTCAACTGATCGATCTCATGATAATTGTTGTTGCAATTCTGCGTGCTGTGAGAATTGGAGGCGGAGAAATGGTACTGTGTGACGTGCTGTGGAAATTCTCTGTCCTGTGAAAAATGTATGAGCTGTAGCAATTGCATGATGTGTAGGCCTACTGGTCCCGGAGTGGGAGAGAAAGCCGCTTTTGTTCCAATTCTGCATGGTCACGTTTGGTATCCCAACACATGAATTTTGGATTCTCTCAAACGTGCACGATCTCACAAACATAGGCCCCTTTCGAAAGTCTTCAGCGTAGGCTATAATAACAATATCCTCGACCCAGGTCAAAATGCACACGATGTACATGAACAGTACGTGCATCATTCTAACGGTGATCTTTATTCTTTGTTATCAGTTTTAAAAGGAACTACGTGTAACATTTTGTATGTTTTTATTTGGATCATCTTTTATTAAGCTTTTGGGTTATGAATCAAATCCGTGTAAAAAGGCTGTTTCCATTGACTCCATGTGATTAGTAGGCCGATGTGTCTTTCGCAATTGAACGGTTTGCTGAATATTCACTTTTACGTCATCATTTTGTGAGTAGTTGTTATGTGTGAACAGACACTAACTGAAGACCTATGGCATCCTGCGAAAGTCGGCCATTACAGCTCAGAAGGGGTCAACAATATAACCTCGGCCTAGGGGACCGAGTGCATTGCACAGTTGCCTCTGTGCTTACCGTCTGTACAATGCACTAGGCCCAAGGTTTGTTTATCTATTCCGGTCTGTCATGGCCGACTTTCGGCTTCTCCTCCCTTGACCTTCACGCAAGCAAAACACATTCCGCGTTCAAGGATTTCACCGGTCCCCAAAATAGTAACCAATCACGGCAAAGCTTGCATCGGCAGCTCGGTTATGATGACAAGATGGCGGGCTCGATGAAACTTTATTCGAATGCAAAGTATCCGTGGAAGGACTTAAAAGTACTCGAAAAGATGTCGTGGAGGCAATATTCGATGGAGATTATTTGTTAGTCTGTTGTAGGACTGGCAGTGGGAAGTCAATTATGTACCAGCAGGTTAGTGTTGTTCGCTACGACGTTGAACGGCGTACTCGTATTGAATAAATTATCGCGAGAGAACCGAGGCTTCTGATTGGTCGCACGAGAAAATCCCAAAGCGTTGAACACGGAATCTGGCTGCTTGCTGCAGAGTGTAGGAAGAGGTTAGCTATTTCTACACGATGCATTATGCAGAATGGTTACTTTCGGAGAGCCTTCCGCGGGATAGCTCTCTTCATTCAGCATATTTCCTACAAGAAGGAAACAAGTCGCGGCGGTCGTAGTTTATCTGACATTGCGAGAGCGGAGGCAAGTGAGGAGGCACAAGCTATATAAATGGTTCCACAAAAAAGTAGCAGAGTATGGTGCATACTACTCCGTCCTGCTCTTTATCTCTTTTATAATCGTTCGCCTGAATTTTCCAGGCATCCACTTTCTTCACCCTGTCTCCATATTGCTAAGAGGAATAGCCTACATGTAATTCTTCTAAAATCAGTAGTTTTTGATTAATTTTCACGCATAAAGTTCAGATCATTTTTAGATTGGTACCCGATCCTCCGTTAGGGGGCTTGGACTGGCTGTCGGTCTATATGTATTTTATATTTATAGACCGGGTACCAGTCTAAGATCATTGTCCACTTCATTTCATTGCCAGTGCCAATGCCAATGCCAACGCCAGGTTTTGAACAAACAACTTCAACATGGAATTCGTCTGCCCTTTCTCGTGTACAACTCGCACTGATGTGTACGACAGTTCTATCCCGAAATAGAGTAGGTTCTATTCAATACTAGAGGCCTGACGGCCTGGATAGCTGCGCTGGGCTGTCACATAGGCTAATTTAACATATACGGGGGCTGTGGTCTGTTCCTTGGTAATATGAGCATTCCGACCACAAAATTTCTTTAGAGTCTGTCAAACTGCTTCTGCCAAAATGATCGTGAATACCGTGCGGCCCAAAATTACACGACTAGCTTAGTATAGATGAGATCAAACTTCGTAATTAGGTCATTGCCATGGATAATTCGTGCATGCGCAGTTTGCCGTTTTCCTTGGTCCAAGCCGGAAGTCAATGTTTTAATGGCTTTCAACGAAGGATTGCCGGTGGGTCGCACAATTTTGCCGTTTTCTACTGGTTTTTCACCCAGCTTTGTGTTTATACGCGTGTGAACCCTCGAGATAATCACCTGGCGCTCCTGAAAATCGTTACCATCATGAAAATCGGGTGCGATTTACAGAAAAATTCGCCCAGGTTGGGTCTCCGAATGGACAAAAATGGCGATGCACGTGGCCGGTCGATCGCGAATTCACCCCATTCTTCGCTCAACCTTTGGGAAACCAGCGGGGAAACCAGTGATTTTTATTTTCCGTTCCTCAGGTAGTACCAGACCCGTTCACAGTGTAATTAAGGGCTCCCCTGCAGAAATATCGAAGAGAACCACCAAAAATCCTGCCTATTGCCGGAATCCTTCGTTGAAACCAAAGAAAACACACCTGCTTCCGTGTTGACAAGGAAAACGGCTACTGCGCATGTGCGGCTTGCCAAGAAGTCGCCATGACGTCATAAACGACGACCTAGTTTGAACTGATCTAGAGTGGTCGTTAAGTAGGTCAGTAGGTCATGAAAGTGGGTCAGACAGAATCTAAAAAAAGACCTGTAGGTAATAATAAAGAACTATAGGTCTTTATGGATAGCTCTTAGGGTTAAGCTATAGCCGCGTCTCTCTGCGAAACCGGGAAACCTAACCGTTGCGCCAGTTACGGCTACGTTTAACTATTGTAGTCGATCACATAAACGTGCTAAACGTGTGGGTGCGAAAGCTCTCTAATGTCACCCTTCTACTGTATAGAGCAAGTCTCAGGTAGCCTACTCACCCTAACTTTTCCATTCCATTCTTCACTACAAACAATTTCCTTCAGCACCTTTCTAAATCGTCTTCCAGTAGCACAACAGACAACAAAGTTCAGGAAACAACTGACTTCGGTCAGAAAATGAGAAATATTAAAGAAATAGCGGTACGTACATGTATTTACTTCAACGTATGTGAACAGTTTTGTTGTTGCAACTATCTGATACAAGGCCTCCGGTGATTCTACATGTAGTAACATGAATATGATAACAACTGCTAACACTCTGATAGTGGCAGAGTCTGATCCGTTAATTTCTTTTACTGAAACTGTCATGTTGTCTAATGCACACAAGGTGCTCTTTATTTTCATGCTTGGTTTTTCGTTTGCAGATACTTTTCTCTGGTATCGCGAAACCGTTTTCCATGATACCACGTCAGAAGCAGTAGAGTGTTACATTTTTGTGTCTCACCTGGTCCACCCACCTTAAAACCTAAGATTTAGTGGCATCTATTTTTGGCAAAATGAGCATTTTCTATGTACCGCTGCGTGTTACAATGACTTAAGCCGTTTGGATCTGATTTAGCCATTGAATCGTGTAGGGGAAGACGAGATGTCAAGGATATCCTTATGATTTTTCGCAAGGATGTAGGCAGCGATTCGGATTATTTTGGTCGGTCAATTAGGGGTACAATCTGCCTTGATCTCGAAGCACCGATTTATGTTTTAGGCCTTTGCTCAGGTTTCTTGACCCACTGGCATGTATAGGTAAACAACAATGAATTGTCGTTTGATCAATGTCGTCGTTTAATAGGCATGTCTTCTGATAGCGGTATTCTGACTAAACGCGTAACATTTAAAGGGGCAGTCTCCTCATGGTGTTAATACTGTCCACGGGAAGCCCTTCTGATATAAAGGCGAAGTCTGGGAATGGGTATTGATATCCCGGGAATGTAAAGCCCACGGCGAGACACGACCCCTTAAAATCACCTAGTGCCCAAAACGTCGCTAGACTTGTTTTTCAGTTTCTGAGAGCAGTCAGTGTGGCTCTTGTGATTAGGCTACTACCAAAACTGTGATTGGAAAGAACGCATTTATCAGTATATGAAGCATGGTAAGGTGCACCCAACATGGTGAATCGGATTTATATTCCAGTCTTATTTACCCCACACTGGCCTCATTCTTCCTGCGCAGGGATCATATTGATAGTTGTAGGTATAAGTCAGTATAAGTGGTACCGGTACGCGGTACAGAAATGAGCAGCTGAAAACACATGCAACTGCAGTGTAGGCGTTTCTTTTCGTACACGTAACTGTTGCCTGTAATGGCCTACAGAGTGCTATAAATCACTCTGTCCCAATGCAGCCATTCACTAGGTAAATGGATACAGTCTTTGAAAACCAAAGGTGTACACGACACCTATTGGACGTATCATCAGAAATTACATTCTCTCATACATTCTGAACGCGGATAATTATAACTTGTATGTTGCCTTTGACCCCTCCAATCCTGCTGAGGTAGCGCATGTGATCCACAAACTAACGGTCTGCATTGATGACATAAGACGGTGGATGACTGCTAACAAACTAAATTTGAATGACACTAAAACTGAGTTTTTTGGTATGTTGTTCAAGAAACCACCGTAGACTGTTGGATGGGATTGAAATAATATTGGGGACTGTGTGATTGGACTATCAGACATTGTAAAGCTTTTAGGAGTTACTCTTGACAGTCAAATGACAATGCAAAACAGAGTCAGTGATATCTGCCGATCGGCCAACTACAGTAAACCCTCGCTATAACGTACACGTCGGGATCCACGCAAAATGTACGTTATAGCGAGGAACACGTTTGGCGTGTCCATTTTGAATGGCGAACGTGTTGCCGTGTTGCATGTACGCCTATGCTGACCGGCACCAGTTTTCGTGGGTCTTACGGCGATCGCTGCAACTGCTTCACGAATATCGCAAAAAATGAAACAAGTGGTACTATTCTATAATTTAGTTTTGATTTTACTGCAATATTTACATTCGACAGCATCCAAATTCTGCGCCGCAAACTGGCCGGGTCAGACGGCAATCAAACTGGGTCAGAATCCAGGCATTGGTATCTTTTTTTGCGAATCAGGAATACGCATGCGTGCGGTGCCTGCTGGGAAGGCGCCCTTGAGAGCGTGTCTGACGAACATTTAATTCTTTTGATGATGAATTGTCATTAGGCCTACTCATAGTCACAGCAGCCAAAACAAAATCAGCATGAAGACAACTCGTGTCAATTGGCCCAAGCTCATTAGCGTGACGGGGAGACATACAGTTTACAATACATTTGTACATATGTACCATCTGTATAAAATCAGCAAGATCAGGCATCTGCTGACTGAGTCAGCCGCGGTCAGTGCCGTAAGAATTCTTAGTCATATCCCGCCTGGATTATTGTAACACTACTTCTTGGTGTGCCTAATGGGCGTCTCAGCAAGTTACAATTGGTCCAGGACGTGGCTTCCAGGATGGTATCCAAGACGCCTAGGAGAGAACACATTACCCCGCTACTTATTCGCCCGCACTGGCTTCCAGTCAGGGCTCGGGCGGAATATAAAGTGGCGTTGATGACGTATAAGCGTCCCCGTCAACCTGTTCCAAGGTATCTTCAGGGCACAGTGGTTCTGTATACTCCAGGTAAATCGCTCAGGTCTGCGGGACAGAACCTGTACAGGCCGTTGCAGGTGGGGAAGAAAATCGGGGGTGTGCTCTCTCGGTTGCAGGACCTAAGGTGTGGAACGAGTTGCCGAGTCATTACGCACCACGGACTCCATTTTACAATTAAAAACTTAAAACAAACGAACTGTTGCTCAGCTATCTGCTGTGTATGCAGTGCGAATATTTTATTGCATGCACGTTCAGCTAATTAATATTCATGCCCACCGATAAGTATGTCTCGATGTAACGCAATCGCTGCCAGATGTCTCGGTAGTTCAATCAGCTAGAGCGTTCGCCTTAAACACCGCAGGTCCCAGGTTCCTCCCCCGGCTGGGGTGAATTTTTTCGCCGCTTTTCCTGTCTTTTTTTCTTTTGGCTTTTTTGTTATTGAAAGTACTCGGAATCCACTGAACGGCCCAGGGAAAAAAATAGCGGACGGGACGTGGTCATTTAGTGGGCAATTTTCCGGGTGTTTGTCATCCAGGAAAATTAGGAAATTAGAATGAATAATCTACTTGGCAAACGTGTTGTTTGCTTGCCATCGTGCTGTACATGGGGGGGGGGCGTCACATGATTAACAAACGAAGGACTATTTTCAGCATTCGATGGCAAGACACCCGGCCGCAGAAAAAAACCTTTGAATCTTCGAACCTTTGAGATGGATGAAAGTGTGACTGGAATGGGCCGTGGATATAAAAAGAACCACGACCCATGCATGAACGATTCATCAATATGAAAAATATACACCCGATGTGACCAACAAACATCGAACTGCTCAGTCTCCCTGGGCCAATTTTAACACGGTTTGTTCAACATGTTCAACATAAAAGTAGATCTCGTTGGCATATTTCTGCAACAAAAGTTTGGACCAGCAGTTTTTGTCTGTTATATGCAAAGTCCGTTATGCATATGACCGATGCATTGTAAAACAGGACCGGGACTTCCGGTTTCAGTATGTTATAGGCGATTGCCCGGTATATGCAAGGCCGATATATGCGAGTTTTACTGTATCTTCTTATGTGGTGAGTCTTTCCTCTGCGATGTATTGGGTAGTTTAAACATATTTTATTCCAGTCATAATTGAGGAAAAGGATTAGACGTAAGTTCGACAAGTCCTTTCCTTATACAAAAGGAAATTAATGTTTCCCATTGGAAGAGCCAGGATAAACCAAATTACCCTTGTTCTCCTCCACTGGGTCGCATTTACAGAAATGGCGATGTATCGGATAAGAGCCAAAAATGAGTTGTGAGGTAACTTCTCATTCATCCTGGGTGAATGAAAAATCCTCCCCCTTAGTTTTCATTCACAGCCACTCACATCTCACATAATAACCTCAACCTGAACAGCAGGGCACAAGCCTCCGAAATAACCTGGTGACGTTGCGTCGGTTTGTGACCCTGACGAACAACAGTCAAATCCGCCATTTTGTGTAGGGTTATGTGATGCGTCGCGCCTCACAGCGCGGATTCGGGAGCATACTTCCGCGGTAAAAGTAGTTCCTGGAGAAATGACATTTCTGATATTTGCTACATTTGTTGTATTTTATGATGACTTCAGATGAAGTAAATATATTTGCGTCAATTTATTCGCATATTTACATCAGAAGACACATAAAAGAATATTTTATTGTTTTGGTAATGGGAAACAAATACACAGTACAGCGAAATGCATCTCAGTGCACTGTACATGTACATTCTGTAGTGTATGGCATGGTGGCGGAAACCCCGGGGGATCCCGATTTGGCCGAACAAAAACGCACAATAACTCGCAAAATCTTAGTAAAATTCACTTTTGCGTGTCATAGTTTATTAAATTAGACCAAACTGCCATCGTTAGGTTCTTTTTTCGATACAAAACTGATGAGTTTCACCGAACTACAGTAAAATCACCTTTTATTGGTGGTGCTCAGAATTTCTGTAGGCCCTGGTTGTGAAGGTATTTGAGGGCCAGAATGGGGGTGGGTAATAGCCGATTATATAGCCGTGGTTACACTACATAAAAATACCCGTGTTTTTCCAGACCCGTGTCAAACCCTTGTGTACGAAAATCCCGGCGAGAGGCCACACTACTACACTGTAGTTAAGTAGCCCGGCGACAGTTGCGCTGCAAACATTGACTCTTCGGTCATTTCTGTATTGGCGCACATTGTCGGAGGCGCGAAAACGACGTCACTTAATGGCTGCGCCATCTGTCGCCGTTCGAAGAACTAACGAACACGCGGGGATTTCGAAAAGCACGGCGAGATTGCCGTGTCTCAAAAACCCGCGTTTTTCAGACACAGGTTTCTTAAAGCCCGGCAATTCATAGGTGTGACCGCAAAAAACCCGGGGCTTTTATGTAGTGTAACCACGGCTTGTGTCAGCATAGGTACTTCTTTGGGACTGCTGAACTGTGAAGAAAGTTCATGAAGTGTGGTTGGTACTGAAATGTGATCACAGAGCACCCATTGTGACAAACAAGAATACTAGGCATAATAAGAGTACCAAAGAAAAATGCTGATCTTGAAATCAACACTTGTCGTAGCTGTTTGTGTCTGCTTTACTGACCACACAATTTAATCAAAGTTAACCACATAATCCCCCCCCCCATTCTGGCCCTCAAATACCTTCAAAACCAGGGCCTACAGGAATTCTAAGCACCACCAATAAAAGGTGATTTTACTGTATATCTTCTAGTGGATGAGTCAAAGTAGTCCGAAAGTAGATCCAGGCTGTTCGGTCGCCGCAGCACTATCCCAGCTATAGGTGGGGGCGCAATAATGAATTCAAGATGTCAGCGGTGATTTTTCCTCCGGGACTAAATCCCAAACCCAAGTCTCGCAGGATTTGGTCTCGGTGTTCCGGTTGATAATATCCTAATAATTACACTGACAATACCCTTCGACCCTTTCATAGATGTCAGTGCTTTTAAACCTAGAAAAAAGCTTGTCAACGACTGGAATCAGGTGAAAAATAGACCCCTGTCTGTTCGTTGAACATGTTGAATGCCTTGCGGGAAGCACGGGAGGTGACGCATAACGAAACCTTATGTCCGTGTTAAATTTGATCACAAACTGTTTACTTCTGACGATACCAGCCCTTGGAGCTCGAGTTACTTCTAAAATATCTAGTAAATAATCTCGATAGAATATAAAAAAATGGTTACTCATCGGGTGATGAAATAGTCCGACGGGATGATCTTTTTCTTGTAAAGTGAGTAACTGCCTTAATGAGTCTGTCTCACTATAGTTGGTGTTCTCCTGGTAGAGCTTAATCTCGACAACATAGGAAATATTTTTTCTGATTTCACTGGCAAACTTCATCAGCACAATAGCTAAGTTAGTTTTCGACACGATAGTTAAAATGTGACATGGTGCAAATGGTATTTTTGCCGTCACCTCTTTAAACCTACATGTAACTTCTTTTTGACTCACGTTAAACAGACTTATCATCACACCATCAGCAGTCAAGATCACCCTATAGTCGGCTATCAAGTGCAGTATCGTCGTGTGGATATCGTGCGCACAACCCAGGAAAGCCCGAACACCAAATCGAAGACATGCCACATATTTACCTTTGGCTAAGGGGCATAACCGATCATAAGGAGTCGCTAACCTCAAAGACCCCAGTACGTTACCTTTCTTGATGTCAAAGATCAAAAGTTTGCTAATGCGAAAATCACGTCTACCCTTCACCTTCTTAATCAAAAGATAATCGTTCAATAATAAATCGTGGGGACACGTCAACCTTCGAAAGTAACTTGAGTTATGCGTTACCCTATACGTCAGGAAATTTCGTTCGTATATTATTGTTCTCCAGATTGGAACAGGGTATTCCACGGCAGCCCAAAGTATTTCACCAGTGAGAGAATTATATAATAGCAATCCTTTTGAATGTCTGAAGGTAATTTGTGGAACGAACTTAGCAGACCCAATATATCGGTATTTTATAATTTTTCGGGCCTGAAGCATGACAGCAATGAAGAATATGAGTGCATCAAGTTGTTTTAAGCTGTTAGTACGTATACGTAATCTTTACGGCGCATGTAACACTGTGTAAGGAATAGCATTCGACGGTGCAGTGGCGAAGAGGCAAAAAATCTGATTTTTTACAGCAATTACTGGTTTGTCTAAACTTTCATGAATATATCTACGTATCGCCACAGTGTCTTCCCATCTTTTCTTTTCGACTTAACTTCTCTGTACAGCGTCCCATCGGAACCCATCTTGAAACTAAATCTTTCAGCTTTTGGGACGATGTACCCTCTGGGCATTATGATAAGAACCTTTTTAGTTTTAAGGCCCTTTATGACTCCATCGCGGGGCTTGCTTACACCTATCAAACCAGGAATAATGAAACGTGGATAAAACACTACAATAATCATGTTGTTTTGATAGTCCATGCCCGTCGTGAAAGTTACAGATCGTGGAACCACTAGAATTCGGAATGTTCCAACCCTGTAGGCCGAATCATGTCTGCTGTAGTGATTTATCAGTACTACTCGCCCTGTACGTGAACGTGAGACTATACATGTATACTCAAAGTAATCCCCATTTAAACCAAAGTGTCCTCGCTGCGGCTTATCATTAAGAGGAACGTGGACACAGCTTCTAAATGTCAGATTTTCGGCATCACCGTCAATTTGAACCTTGCATATCTGTGAGCGGAGGCTGCAACCAATGATGCAGTACTCCTCACGGAAATTCACAAAAAGATCCCCTTGGTCAACACAGGGCCCGGGGAGAGCAATATGGTTAGAAACCAGCCCTGTCTTGATGTTGTGAAACTGTACACAGTGATGTTGTCCCTTTTCTTTACGTATCATTGTTATGTATAATTTAAGGAAGAGTCCTTCCTCCATAATGACGTCATCAGTAAAGAATCTTGTTTTATATAATACACGATACGAGTTGGTTCTCGGACTAAACTTGTAAGTCAATGACGTTAAATACGGGCTATCAAATTGTAGAAGTCTGCACACTGCGTAACCCGTATCTTCATCGAGAAAACATTCCACTTCTTTTGACAAATTAATCGGTGGGAGAAAATGGCTTCGCCCTACTTTAACGTAGTGAATAAATCGTCCCATATCCTGTTTTGGTACATGTACTTGCATAGGGGAATGAATGTAAGAACCCTGATTTCCCGACCCCCACACCTCCACACCCCAGTCGGTGACGTCCGTGAAGTTTTTGACGAAAGCATCAGACACCACCAACGCCAAGACAGCAACCGTTTTCTCTCGACCAACACTTACTCTCGATATGGCATCGTGTTATATGAAGCATCGTTTTCGTTAAAGCACGAGGAATTTGTGACTTCAAGCGAACCTTTGGCATTCCCCAATCTTGAACGGTACTGATCGTAATAGCAGGTTGCCCTTTTACCCCTCATTTGCATATGATAATGGCACCGCAAATGTAAGAGTCGATGATGCCTATGACGTTGAGGCAAAATTATCTTGAATGTTGGCGACGTGCTTTCGTTGACCATAGCAGCGCTAGTTTGAGGATACCCTGCCATTGCCGCGGACGAAGTTTCGGGGGATTTTGATTAAAATTTTTCCACCAAAACAGGGGCCTCAAAAATGACAAATTTGTTGGGTCTTAATTTTATCGACAAAAAACACCTTTTTTCAACCTGGATTAGAGTCGACGGCTATGCCGGGCAATTTCCTTTCTGGATAAGAGAATGCACACTCGACTAATCTGAGAGGGTTTCTCCTTTTTTAGCTCTCAGGGTCCTGTTTCATAAAGTGACTTTAGGCTAATGGTACCTTTAACCAAATGGAAAATGCATTGAGTTAATGGTACCATTAGCTTAAAGTCACTTTATGAAACAGGCCCCTGGTCTTTAATGTGTACATTTTATTGTTTCCCGTACAAGAGTGTATGGCGACAGCAGCGCGCCACATGGGCAGTCATACAACTTCTCTTATCAATCAGTTATTGGGTTTAGCAGTAGAGAGGTTAACAGACCTGGTCCGACTCCGACTCCCACTTCGAGGTGCTAAAATTCGGATTTTTCAAGTCGGAGATAAATTTACCACCCAGGCGGGTTCCATTCGTTCTCCTGAATGGGTAAACACCATTGCTTTGGAAAACCCCGTTGTATGTGATGACGTAGTTCCCCAAAAATAGTCCTCTGGAGTCGGAGTCGGGACTCGGAACGTTATCTTAACCTCCCTAGTTTCATCTGTTAACGAGGGAGACGAATTCTCCGGGTTGACATGATACGTTACCTTTTTCTGGTAGAGACGGCATGCTCTTCGCGTTACAACTTCTTCCATTTCCATCATTGTTCCTTGTCTGTTACTCCGTTGGCACAGATGTCCTGGGACGAGATTTATGGTCGTGCAAATCCTGATGACAAGACAGGCAAGAGCACACTGGATGTGGGAAACCACAGACACACTTCCCAGATCTGGTACAATGATGAACTTGTCCATTACTAAAGTTTGGAAGTTAGATGCCCGCCTCTGAAGCATAGCGGTGCGTGGATTTTCTGAGGAGGAAAAAAAATTCCTTCTCTTCCTGTACAGTCGCACGATAACTAATCCGAGATATATAGCAAATGTTTCTTACCACAAACTTGCTCGATAATTAAAACTCTGCCTTAGAACAGGTGTTTAGAACATTCTGAATTTGTGCTGACAATAAATGTGATTTCCCTGATGTAGCATGATGACGTCTTAAAGACGTGATAATCTGGTCATGACTGGGTAAACTCGTAACACGTCATCATGTAATTTACAGGTGTTGTTCACTTGAGCAATCAACGTTTTCATGCCGCTCACGTGGAAAACTGATTTTCACGTTTAAATCACCGTCATCTTCTCAACCAGGTCTTTTACGACCACCCACAACTGGCTCAAAATACATGTACGTTATAGGATGACGTCAAAATAAGTGCAAAAAAGCAAGTTTAAAATCTGGGCCCAGTTCCTGAAACGACGCTAAGTCAGCGATAGCCCTTTAGTGCTGGAGCTAACAAAGATTTAATGCACATCTCAAGTACAAAAACGTTTTTGGGTTTGTGGGTTAGTTTCTATCCCACTGACCAAAAAAACCAATCTTTAAGTTCCGCAAATGGTGCGTTTGGAAGATACAGCTGTTTGAATTTTGGGTACTGACTTAAGCTTTATCATTGGATCAAAATCAGAGCATTTGTACAGGGGCTTGGAAACGAATGTACAGCTAACTTTTAAATGGTGGTTTGAGACCCTATAAATGTATTGTCAATAGATAGAAACATGGGCCCACTGAGACTGGAAAGCATATTCTTACGTATTTTATCATGTTGGAAATGACATGAGTGGCAGTTTTACGTCTTTTTCCAAATTTCGGCCATTTTTAATTGAATACATGCTCTTTGTTGAATTTCTCATCATATAACAAATAAAAACAAATAAGAATATGCTAATCTGATTAATAGGAACATACATTGGACACATTTGGTGATATCCAACTCGGCAAAGAAACGGACTCATCATAACAGATATTTGAAGCTAACGTGAGTACCAATGAAGCGAATGTTGTTTGATCGGCCAATATAGACGTTTCCTAGAATAATAACGCCTTGAAGGGACTTGATCGAATCGTCGTTAAAAATTCTTCTGTTGTATCTAAGTACTTTTTCATTCAACAGAGTTATGTTTCGAATGCAGTGAAAGCTTCCCACCAGCTATTATTTCGCAAACAATGCCCTGTATGGAGTGAATTAAGTGTGATATTAATTAAATAAAAGAGTCATTGCATGTGATGTTTTTATCGTTACCTGCAAGCTCGACTCATCATCCTGTATAACGAAGACAACTGAGAGAAACTACATTCAGAATGACATCATTTTGGAGGAGGGTCGGTGCTCATCATGTGAATCTAGACCGAACCTAAAAAAAGATTTCAGGTCAATCGCCCAAAACTTTGCCAAGATAAGTGCGGCAATCGAGTTTAAGATGGCCACCATCTTGGATGATGAAACCAGTAATTACCACAGATTTGGGTGTGGCATTAAGATTCATCTCATCGATGTTTTCACCAATGCACACAGAATCTGGTTCTGTATCACATTCCATTATGTTTCGTTTTTTACCACCTCGGTCCAATGGTATTGTCGTCCCCTGCGGCGTCCGTCCGTCTGTACATTGACGACGTTACCACTCTAGCACGTTCAAATTAAATCTAATTTCTCTGATTTTTAGCTCACCTGGGGTGAGCTATTGTCGTGGGTCAGCGTCCGTCGTCCGTCGTCGTCGTCGTCGTCCGTTAGCAGGGCACGTTTCGTAACCGCTGGTGCTATTGATCTGAAACTTGGTACATATAGACCCCTAGATCAGATGACCTATGACACCAAGTTTCGGTCCGATTCGACTCTTAGCTTGGCCACCAGGTGGCGGAAACCAAAAACACCAAAAGTGCAATAACTCCTGAACTAATGACTGGATCACCTCCAAATTTTTATCATAGGTGTATCTAATGAGGGTACATTACATATGTAACGGGTTTTTGGTTTGACCAACTTTTCAAGGTCACAGAGGTCAAAGTTCAAAATTTTGCCTTCAAGTGGCACGTTTCGTAACCGCAGGTGCTGTTGGCCTGAAATTTGTTACATATATACCCCTAGGTCACATGACCTATGACCCCAAGTTTCGGTCCGATTTGACTCTTAGCTTGGCCACCAGGTGGTGGAAACCAAAAACACAAAAAGTGCAATAACTCATGAACTAATCAGTGGATCCTCTCCAAATTTTTATCATTGGTGCTTCTAATGAAGATGCATGACAAAAGTAAGAGGTTTTTGCTTTGGCCGACTTTTCAAGGTCACAGAGGTCAAAGTTCAAAATTTAGTCATTTGGTGGTGTGTTTCGTAACTGCTTGGGCTATTGACGTGAAACTTGGTACATATACAGGCCGATGTCAGATGACCTATGACACCACTTTTCGGTCCGATTCAATTCTCCGCTTGGCCACCAGGTGGTCAAAACCAAAGCTCAAAGTCCAGTAACTCCTGAATTGTAACTGGATTGTCTCCAAATTTTTATCAGGTGCATCTAACGAGGATACATGACCCTGGAACATGAAGATACATTGATAGAGATAGATTCATTGATAGAGATCCGGATGCATTGATAGAGATCAGATGCATTGATAGAGATCAGGATACATTGATAGAGATCAGGATACATTGACAGAGATCTGGATACATTGACTGATGAACAACGACGCTGAATTCTCCGCTTGGCCACCAGGTGGTCAAAACCAAAGCTCAAAGTCCAGTAACTCCTGAATTGTAACTGGATTGTCTCCAAATTTTTATCAGGTGCATCTAACGAGGATACATGACCCTGGAACATTTCGATTTAACAAAATTGTCATTTGTTTTTCTGGTACGTTCACCCGGGTGAGCACATGGTCCATGGACCATTTCATTGGTGGAAGATGTGTATGCGGGTCTTTCACGAACCTGTCGGTTTTCGGTCAAATCGGACTTTTCATTTGGCCACTAGGGGGCGTTTTGTGAAAAAATGGCCACCGTTTGATCCAGACCATGAACAGACCTATAGCTGGGGGTAATAATGTAAAGCGCATTGAGCAGGTCAACTGGAAATGCGCTATATAAGAACTAACATTATTATTATTATTATTATCCGTTTTTTGAGCTAGGATGCTCAAATTTTTAATTGAAGTACATGTGAAAAGCTTTCATCACATATCAGACGGGATTTTTATTTGGCCTACTTTTTATCTGTTTTCTAGGTCAAATAGCGTAAACAGTCCATTGACGACGCTACTGCACCAGCATGTTCAAATTGGATCTTATTTTTCTGATTTTTGGTGTAGAGGTGTATATGTGGGCCCTTCACAAACCTATTGATTTTCCCACAAATGGGTCTTTCCATTTGGCCACCAGAGGGCGTTTTGTGAAAAAATAAAACTCGCCATAACTTCCTTCTTTTTTGAGCTAGGGTGCTCCAAGTTTTGATGGATGTATACAGTCTTAGACAAAAGTTTATCACCACCTGAAACCTTGAATATTTTAAATAGGCCTACTACTCAGCCAATTTTAACACGGTTTCTTCCACATGAAAGTGTGTCTTCCCCTTGGTCATATTTCTGCGTCAAAGTTTTGGATGTTTGTTAATATCATAATTTCTCAATAGCTCACCAGAAAAAAAACACAAAAAAATCAAATTTGTTATCATGATTTTTTTGTGACTTTTGTTGCAGTTTGGATAGATTGGAATTTTTTTAGGATTTGGGGCTTTTTTTCATCAAAAATGTTGAGAGGTTGCTGAGATATTTGAGGTTATCATATCTTGATACTTTGAGATAAATTTTGATGCCGTTAGATGAAGCTAATCTCAGAGTATGGGTTTACAAAATTTGGGAACCTTTTGTGTTATTTGGGCAGAAATATTATGTACTTGATTCTATTTTGATATTTTGAAAACATGGTTAACTTCTAATCAGTTTACGCTAAAAGTTCCAATACTTCATACTTGTACGTTTTTAGGTAAGTACTGTCTACTGATATCAGAATGTTGTGAAAAATTGGAAATTTTCAAATTATCGAAATTTTGATAATCTGAAATATTTCAGCAACCACTCAACAGATTTTGATGAAACGAACTGCAGAGTCTTTCGAAGGTTCCACTCTATAAAAGCTTCAACAAAAGCCACAAAAAATTGCACAATAAAAACATATATTTTTAGGTTTTTTTTCTGATGACAAAAGTTACGATATTCCCAAATAACCAATATTTTGATACAGAAATATGACCAACAATATATACTTTCATGTTGAACAAACAGTGTTAAAATTGGCACAGTAGTATTTGAAATATTCAAGGTATGCTCGCTTTCCAAAAAAATGGGAGCACAGACGTCATAAAACATACCACATCTCAGGTTTCAGGAGAGATATTTCCACAATTTAAAAAGTAACTTCATCCTGAGATGACGGGCTTTCATGTTATACAGATAACTCTATTTGTAAAATTTTGACCATGTAACTGGTTTTCTCAGACCGCATACATGTATGTTGGGGAAAATTTTGTGAAAAACGTGTTTTTCAAATTCTGTACATAAATCCTGTACATTTGTGTGTGATATTACAAAGTCCTTCCCGTAGTTTCCATTTTCAGCACATTTTATATCAGATTACTTTTTTACAGAGTTCTCCATGAAGAACTTGATGGAAATTGCCATAATTAGCTCCACCCAGTTGATAGAATATCAAACTGTCACTGGGGTTTTTAACCCCTTATTATTGGATTTGGAACCTGAATATTGAATTTAAGGGATAAACTACCCACTTTTGTAGGTTTTATATTTCTTCTGTTAAAATATATCCAGGGTGAGGTCCATTAAATGCTTCATGGGGAACCTTGAGTAATCTAAAGTAAAATGTGCTGAAATTGGAAACAAGGGGAAGGACTTTGTCGAATAATTTGTACGTATGTACAGGAAAATGTACACACATTTCAAAACACGTTTTTCACAACATTTTGCGAACATATTTTTTTCCGTTTTTCGGCGCGTAGATCACCCATGGTATCGGGTAATACCTCGTACAACTTTTGTCGCTGTATCTTTTTTGTACTTTTTACCGGTCAAACCCACCTTGATTGGACATTGGGTTATAGTTATTTTTGCAATTAATTTGGCATGCGCTCAGCAGAAAAGAAAACATGCGGGTTCGCATGGTTAGATCCTCAGTTATGCATAATATGACTGGGCATACGGTTCTTCTGACGTTCTCTCTCACCCTGCACTCTGAAATTGGACTGCGAAATTTCCGGGTACTGGATACTGGATACTGGAGACTGGGGAGTGGACAATGGAGAGCGTCATTGTTCACCGCCACCTGGATCAACATTGCATCTAGGATATTTATCAGCAACAGGTGTAACTCCAGAAGTGGAGTGCAGAAGGCAGTGCTATGCTGATCGTAGGTCTTTTTTGGCCCTGGTGTTGATTGTTTGTAAACAATTTTCTCAGCACCAAAGGTGTATTTTGTACTTGTTGGAAAAAATCAATTGAAATTGAAATAGGGGGACTACAGTTTGACCCAGACTTTTTCACATCAAACTATATGGAAACAGCATTGCATAGACTAAAATGCAGTTCGTTCCCAATTAGCATGATTAAGGGCATGAGGGAAATCTAGGCCACCTTGTGGAAATTTTATTGGGCTTCAATGAGAAAACCTTGGCTTTCTGGCACATTTTGCAGACAGGGCTGGGCAGACCAGAAGTTGGACGAGCCATGAAGAAATAACTGATGTGGGATTCATCAGAAACAGGCATAGGGCTTCTAGTTGTGCCATAGTGGGATTAGATGTCAAATTGAGAGGGAACATTGCATCCCAATTGATTCAAAAACCCTATTGTTAAAGGGATACTCCATTCATTGTAAGCTTTTGAATTTTTATCAATCCATGAAGACCAATGCCATGAATTGTTATGTCACTAGTGTCAATAGGCTGATGACCTTTGTAGTGAATGAGCTAATACTGTGACTGCCCAGGCCTATTGGTTGTTCCTTCATTAATATGCATTGAGCACACATGACATCATGTGTGCTGTGCTATGGTCCCCTTGGGATTCAATTAAAATACTTAAAATGATGAGTTTGCTGATTTTTAAAAAATCTTGACATGTTGCAGATATCAATGAATTTGAATGTATTAATAATATTTCAAAAATTCAAAATTTTACACAATGAGTGGAGTATCCCTTTAAGGTATGCTCGTCCCCAGTGCTGTATGTGAATCCAGGTGGCGGAGAACAATGACGCTCTCCATTGTCCACTCTCCAGTCTCCAACATCCAGGGTTTTCGAATACCCTAAATATTGGCATACCTTGCGCTCGAACATGTCCAATATAGTGTCATTCACCAATGAACGTGAACTCGCCTGACGGAAAGAACAACACAACCTCGCCACCTCTTCCGTGAGGACCGTGGTGCTCTCCTGTGGAGTTTTAGTCTCAGTGTTTTTGGGGAAGCGTCGGAAATGATCGGCAATTTCCGTAGGCCTTCGGCTCGTATGTTTACAATTTTTTCGTGGAGAAAAATGCTTTCAAAGTCTCTTTCTCTGCGAACGTTTACAATGAGAAGGGGAGGTTTTGTACCCAAGACTGTACTTGAAAGATGTGTGAAGGTGTGAACGGCACATATTCGGTAGTTGTCGTTATTTCCGTGGAAGTTTGTTCTTTTAGTAGATAAGTACTAAGTGATCAGAAAATGGGAGTGATATGTCCCTATGTAATTGTAATTGTTTTTTTTTAATGTTTTGTTATTTATCATCTTGCCCTGACAAGTGTTCCTATCACTCCTACTCTCGCTCAATCCACCCTTGCCTGATACTACCCACATTTCCACTCTCACTGCCGCCCGGAAGACAAGCGGCCAATCAGAGCCCTCTCTGAGCTATTATCTCGCCTCCAGGAACTGAGCAATGAACGAAGTACACGAAATACGTAGTGTATGTAACCGGATACACCTAGGCTCGAGGTGAACCAACAGAGCAAACATGGCGGCTTCAGAACTTCGATATGTCGCTTGGAGACAGAAATTTGTGAAAAATACAACGTTTCGTCGCTAGCTTCACATCAGAAGGATAATATTCATGTGTTTGCAAAATGAAAGGACTTGTTTGTGTCAACTATGACCGGGAAAGGGATGTCATTCATGTTTTACTCGGCTTCAACTCTGCTCAATTGCGTCGAAGTTCAGATGTCACTGTGGACTACTAATGTATGCGAGGACTTTTCTGATTGGCTCTCGAGTCGGCTCTTCTTTTCCTTGCGATTTAACAAACACTTATTGTTTTTTGACGAATTATGCTCTAAAATGAAGGATTTTGATATCAAGTAATAAAGAACACAGGTATGCTTAACGTTGAATATGTTTTTTGGTGAAATATTTTGTTCTGAATTATTTTTGATGACAGCAGTGGGGGTGAGTCTAGTAAACAGCACAATCTGCGGCGAGTGGAATTCAGCAGGGAAAATGTCAAGGGTGAAGGGAGCGTAGTTCGAAGGGCGGAGTGACCGTAGGCCTTGATATGTCAAGATGTTATTTATTTTTCCATTCAGTTTTTGTTGTGACTGCTATTAAGTGCGAGACGATTTTACAGAAAATAGTGGCAGCTACTTAAGTCTCGGTCTACATGCTCTTACTCGACTGCCAGTGTTTTCTATGATTTCTTCATGGAGGCCGGTCAACACGATCAAAATCAGTTCTAAAGAGTACGGTAATATTGTAGGAAAGCTTTCGGTCCTCGCAACTCACAGGAAGTTAGTATACTGGTTGTGCAAAACAGCTACTGCAACTGTGCACTTGGAAGCAAACAGGACTCCGCCCTTCGCAGGGTACCTGTTCTCTTTCATCTGTTCCATCCGCAACTTGAGCTCAGATGCACCGATAGTCCTCTCTACTATCTGTCGCAGCCTGGTCCATTCGTTGTTGAACAACAGTTGTTCCCTGGGAAGATTCCGACCAACAAAAGGTGTGGCAGCACGGGGGTGAAGATTCCGGTAGGCTGCATCTCCTAATACGACAACATCTTCTGGAAGATTGTCAAGGAATGCCCTGAACTCCTGGCACCAATCCACAGCTGTCCTGTCGTGGGTTGCCCCTGGTAAACCGGAGATGATGTGACGGACGACTCCTCTTCTGTCGACGACATACTGGACGTTCAACGAATCACATGCCTTGCCTGGCCGGCCGCAATAATAGGCATCCCCAGCATGGTCGGGGCGTTGAATCCATCCGGTAGTCTTGAACGTTAGTTGGGATGTTGATATTTTTGGTGGCTGGGAGGGGAATGTCGATGGTCGTCTGCTGCCCCTGCATTCAGAGAGACTTTAGTGAAGAGTCTCTCTGAATGCAGGACAGATGACAGGGATCTGTGGTTATAAGTATTTATTAGCAAATACAGATTTGTAGGGAAATGGAAGGGCTGGGGAGATATTCGTCCTGCGACAAAAGTGTTCAGCAAAAAAACCAGAGAAACAGATTCAGCAAAAAAAATAAACAGAGGAACAGACGCGTGAAAAAGTCGCCTATCGCAAGGCTCGAACCCGGCGCCCCGGATAATAGCCGGACGCTCTACCGATGCGCCAGCCGGCCATGATGCTGGCTGCTGAATAAATGTTTATCCCAGCTGCTCAACATATTTTTATGATAATAGAAATGACGTCACAAATCAGAATAATCTTGCAAAAATCGCATTTCACAACATCCGCAGAGCAAGTCCCCAGCAAATCTGTCAGTATATCGCCACATAATGTACCCATCTACGTTCACAGCCACTAAAAACGTGAACCAACCGTCCGATATATTCCATCTGAACATTAGGCGCATTTCACCTTTAAGTCCAATTCTATTGACTGATCCGTGACAAGTCTTTGGCTAGCTTCGCTGTTGGCCGCTACGCGGCGCGTTGGGCCTTTGCGTCAAGATAAAGAATAACATTTCTCAAACGTCCGTTGATGTCAGGTAGTGGCATAGACAGGTCTCCGAATTCTTCTGGTCCTGGAAGAGCAATATGCTGGGGAGCTATGTCCATCAGGTAATCCGCTACCTCGTGTAGGCATCCGAAGGCGGTGCTCGTTGTGCCACACCATATGCAAAAGCCACTTGCCTGTAATATCCTCCGGAGGGAAGAAATGCCAGGAATACCTCCACCCTCCTCTCGGATGTAGCCTAAGTAGAGAGGGAGCGCGGGCCGCATTCTGTTCTCCGAAGGCATGGAATCCTTCGGTCATGTGCCTGCACTCTTAAAAAATTCTTGTCACGTCAACTTGTCAGTGAGTTATTGACGAGATGCTTTAGTCAGTCTGACGAGTTATGTTATGTCACGACACAATTTACTTGCCATGACGAGTCGCCATCTCTGTGACGAGTTCAGTTTGTGGAGTTGACAAGATCTCTCTAGTCATGGCGGTAAGTTATAGGTGGCAGCACATTTCTGCGCATGCGGTTTGAGCTTGCATTGCAGACGACACCACTGAGCCACCGGTGGTTTTCTTTAGCATATAGTATGTACATTACAATAGCTGTAGAGAAGGCCTTATCTGGTCACTGCGAGAATTTGCTTCAACACAAAATAATTGAATATACCCAGAACTAAAGATATTCAAGTAAAGCTTTTGGCTAAACTTTAAAATCATCTTCACATCCATCGCTCAATTTCAAACTTTGAGATGCCGTCAGCATCGTTGCCTCATTAGCCGAGTGGATTTAGGGGTTGGGTCCTTTTGGGCGGTCTAGTAGTCTGTCGATTAGTTTCCAAGGTCGTACGTTCGAATCCCCGCGTGGGCTCAGAAATTAGGCAGGTTTTTTTTCTGTAATACGTGACTGTTGTTTGTGCTTGTAACTACCGCATGACATTTTCTTGGCGCATAAATATTAATTTTTTAGTAAGGAATGGTTTCAAAGTTGCTCCGCTTTATCTTTTTATATCTAGCCTGATTGACAAGACGTACTTTGTTTCAATGACAAGATGTATTTTTTTTCAATGAAAAGATGTCTTTGTCGACACTGACAAGTGGAAAACTTGTCAATTGACAAGATATACCCTGTCAATTTAGCACGTTTTCAGAACGAGCTCCATCTCGTCAGTACGACAAGAATATTTTTAGAGTGTGGTGACACTTTTTCTCCAGGTGCCAAAACTCAATAACTTTCGTATGCTGGTGAATCGTCAACCTTGGCATTTTCATAAGTCGTTTTAAAATACCAGGTTGGCATCCCATACATGAACTTTCTGACCTCAGCAGGAAAACAAACATGGCAGCTGGTCAAATGTTCAGTGTTTTCTGTTGACAAATATTGCTTCAATCTTTCAAAAACGTTGCATGATAAAGAATAATGCGGTGACAAAGTAAGCTTACCAGTTTGATCACATAGCCTACTGCCTGGACATTCAGACTGTGATAACCCTTTCGGTTGACGAAAGAGACCTCGTAGTTTGGAATGCGTGCTGGTGCTGCTGCTGGCTGTGCCTGTGGCTGTGAATCACCCAATGCCAGTGGGCCAGCATAATGGTGGGCCTCGGCCTGCTGCTGCTCCGGGTCCATGACTGAATCTTGCTTTCTATCATCATCATCATCATCATCATCATGATCTGCTGCATCATCAGGTGCTGGTAGCCATAAGACTGGAACCACTGGAGCATTTGGCGCTATGATTCTTATGTGCGTGCCATCAATACACCCAATCACACAGGGGAAACCAGCAATGTCGAAAAACCCAGCTCGAATGGTACGTAATTCCACAGGGTCTATTGGCCACCGGATGAAATCGTCTCTCCGAGCATGGAGGGCATTGCTCACGTCACGAACAGCCCTCGAAAATGTGCCCTTGTCCACCCCCAGAGTATCCCCAATTGCCTCGAGGAATGCTCAGGAAGCAAAGAACCTCAGCGCCAGCAGTACTTGTAATTCAACGCTCAAGGCTCGGCCTCTCATGATGGTCCGTTCGAGGTCCTCCCTCAACAAATCGAAAACGCTCAAACCCGTACCTCTTGAATAGTTTGTCATTGCTGAACCGTTCAAGGTGATCAAATGTTCTATTGAATTGTCTTATTTGGCGAAATGCTTGGTGAACTGGGAAAAGTGCAAAGTGGGCCATACTGGATTTGCCAGATAAGGCTGCCGTTAGGCTAACGCTGACTTTATCTTGGCTTGAGGAGGTACTTTAAAGTTAACGTTAACTCTAACGCTAGTTTGTGCCTAACCTGTTTGTGCAACCCAAAATTTTCTAACGCCACGTTAGTAGAGATATAAACGCCAGCGTTAATGCTAACGCTGATTGAACAACCGCGGGCCCCTGGTAAAGATGAGCATTAGGGTGCTCTGCATATTTTGCTGTGACCCGTCACAGCAAAAGTAGTAAGGCGCATGTCGATCTGAACTTGGCAGGTTGAGACCAAATGTTTGTCAGTTTCACTGTTGTCTTTCTATGTGAAATCTGAAATGATATATTTCTTCCATTCTCTCCTGGTGTCGCCTTAGTTCGTTGAGGCTCACCTTCTGAGCGAAATGCGCCTAGATTTGCTCTGACGGGTCTTCTCCCTGTTCCCAAGTCATCTGGATGAGATAAATTGAGCCAAAACTGAACTGAAGGTTGACAGTTTATGACGCGAGGTGAAAGGCAAACTAAAACGCGTTTTGAAAAGACAGGTGTGAAAGGAATGCGAGTCATTGGAATACAGGTCCAAGTTACAATAATCAGCAATAATTATGACCACACCACAACTCGGTGGTGTGGTCAGTATTGTTTTCGCAGGCACATAAAATTGTTCTCTACCACGTTTTCTTTCCTCCACGTTTTGGTAAAACTAGGGCATGCGCGTCAAATTTGACTGGCACAGCCTAAAGAACTAATTGTACTCTTGCGATGAAATGGTTCCTGTGCACTTACTTTCAAATTTGGCTGAGATAATGAACTTTTTCAGCTAAATAAATCGGGATCGCCGTAGTCTATAAATAGAATCGCAGATCGCGAGCCTTGTCTTCCACGATGCTAAACTGGTATCCTCAGTCTATGGAAAAGCTCCGAGGTACTTTCCTCAAAGAATTCAAGGAATTTCAGACACCAGTGTTGTCAATTAAAGACGTGTGCCATGTCCCTGCTATCACAAGTAGCTGTCAACTTACGAGATTAATCACACCGGAGTAACACTAACAGATGCAATATGATAGTCCTAAAACACAGGCATGGGTTTTCAATTTCAATTTTTTTTAGTTCAGGGTTGTGTGTAGGCCTATGGATGTACTAGTATTCGATGGATGAAGCTGTGGGAAGGTCTGTGTGAGTGGTGGATGCTATGGACAGGCCCGTAGCTAGCATAGGGGCAAATGCCCCCCCCCCCGCAATTGTGTGAATTTTTTTTCAGGAAAATCAATTGCTGTTCATGTCTCAGCGTGCAGGGAGTAGACA